>PVJD01008965.1:0-67300 GCA_004026545.1 Mormoops blainvillei
GTCAGGATTTTTTGAAAGCGTCCCAGCTAGAACCCACTGGCGTCGGTGGGCTAATGGGGCCATTCCCTGAGCTGGGGACCTTCTGGAGTGGACTGGGGGGTGGAGGTTAGGCGCGCTGAGGCCAGGGCTCCACTGAAGGGAAGGGAGTGCTCGAGGGGACAGGCAGCCAGCCCGCCCTTTGTCCTGTGTCCCTAGGGCGCTGGGCAGAGACCCAGCTGCAAAAAGCAAACAGTGGAGGAGACAGGGCGGGGCCGGTGGGGGCCTCCCCAGCAGGTGCGCGCCCACGTTCCTGCCTGTGGCCCTGCCAGGGAGGGCTGGACGCCCGGCCTGGCCGCTGCCCAGGGCCCTGCACACTGCTGAGGGGGCTCTCCTGGGAACCAGGAGGAAGGGATTCCTTTGAGTCCCCCCGCCAGCCCCCCGCATTCACCCCTTAGGAGGATTTGCATGACCCAGAGCAGGCCAGGCCTTGCTGCGCGCGTCTGAGGGAGTCCTGCGGTTTTCTAAGATAACATTCACCACAGTCACAAACGTAGGGTCAGGAGGACATAGTATCAGCTGAGCGCTGTGGCCTTGGACCGGTGACTCGCCCACGCTGAGCCTGGTCCTTGCTCTGTAAGATGGAGGGAGTGAGGCCAGGGCCCGGGGCTGTGTGGCATGAGGGGGACCCTGTGCCTTGAGTGGGTGGTGCAGCACCTGCAAGGGCTCCGTGGCTGCGGCTGCCACGCTCTGGCTACGTGCTGGCTGCTGCCACTGCACAGACAGGTGCCGCAGGCATCTGGGCCGGCCTGTGCTCGGCCTCCCGCTCCTGTGTACACATGTCAGGCCTGCGTGCCCCATGGAGATGCTCTCTCACCTTCATGCACACCCTCGCACACCCCGGAGTCGCCAGGGCTGGCCGCGCGCCTGGCAGCTCTCAGAGAAGCGGGAGGCCTGTGCTTCCCCACCCACTTGGGGTTCGGCCTGACTGTGGAACTTTTGGCCTCAGAGCTGGTCCTGATTTACTCCCCCTCTTCTCGGCCCGGGGCCTGGAGGGCAGCCGGTCAACGCCGTGTTGAGCCTTTGATGTTTGGCATAACCTGGCTCGTCCTGACCTGGCCGTTCACGCATGCATCCTCGCTGAGGCCAAAAGGCGCTCCCAGACGCGCCCTCTGACCCGCACACGCTCGCACCCTCCCTTGCAGGGTGGCCATGATTGCCTCCGTTTTATAGACAGGAGAACGGAATCAAGAGCGTGAAGACTCGTGCAGACCCAGGTCCGAGCGGCTGCCCGCCCGTCCCGCGCTCCGGTCCTCCCAGGACAGACCCACGAAAGGCTGCCCGCCGCCACCGTGACAGCCAGGGCCACCGTGTCGGGGAGGGGTCGGTACTCACGAGGGTGATGTTGGCCACGTCCTTGACGAAAGCGATGGCCTTCTCCGGCTGGAACTTGCAGCTGCCGTCCTGTTAGGGCAGCAACGGGCAGGGCATGCAGGTGAGGGCGGCCCAGCTCCGGGCCGAGGCTTCGGGCCCCCCTCGCAGTCGGATAACATTTTTGAGGCAGAAGCTACATGTGCCGGGGCCGGGTGACGAGGTCACTTCAGGGAGCACGAGGGGCGTCTCTTTGTCAGAGCGAGTGGCAGGAGACGGGCTGGGTTGGGGTGATGGCAGGGGGCCCTCGGCACGGTCAGCAGGCCTTGGATGCCGTGGGCGCGGGCCCAGGAGCGCATCCTGCGTGGGAGTCTGTGTGGACACAGCCCTGACGGACCACAGGGTGGCGGGACGGGGAGCGGCAGGGCGAGATCAGGGAGCGGCGGAGACCCAGAGCCCGCCCAGCAGTGCGGCAGGTGGTGGAGCGGACCTGGGGGGGTGGGGGGCTCTGAGAGTCGGCGGGGTGGTCCAGTGACTGAGGGCGCTGGGAGGCGCGCGAAGCGGGGGGCTGCGCGGGGTTACCTGGCCCTTGTAGGGGTAGGTGTCCTCGCCCATGATGCCCTTGTTGTAGCGGATATACTCGAAGGCCTGGCTGGGGAGGCCCCTGCAGGGAGCACAGAGGTGCTGCCAGGGCTCGGCCAGGTCCCGGGGGCGGAGGGCACACTGGGGTTACGGCGCTGCCCGCTCCACCCCAGGGGACTCAGACTTGCGAGGGGACCTCCGCTCCATAACCCGGGGCGGTGGGCGGGGCTGTGTCTGCGGCCGCACCGGGTACACCAGGTGCCACGTGAGCGATCAGTGGGCCCCCCTGTCGGGGACGTACCCTTGACAGCCGTGGTTGTTGAAGTCCTGGGCGCAGTCCACCAGCTGCTGTTCCGACTGCAGGTGTGAACACGAGCTCGTGAGCCGGCAGCTGGGCCTCGGGGCCTGGGCACCAGGTACCGAGCCGCCCCGGCCAAGCCACAGCTGCCTGAGCCGGGGCTTCATCAGCTCGAGCCCTAGAGCAACCCGAAGGGAGGCCCGTGGCCTGCAGGAAGTGCCCCCGCCCTTGTGGCCAGCTGCTTACCAAAGAGAGCATCTTCCCCGTCTTGATGGCGATTGCAGACTCCAGGGCCCCCGTGGTGGAGAAGGTCCAGCAACTGCCACAGCCGCCCTGGAGGGGTGGGTGGGGACTGTCACTGGGTAGCCAGGCTGGACCCGCGCCCGACACTCAGTGCCGACCCCTTCCCGGCCCCATCCCGTGGCCTCCGGCTCTCCTGCTTCTGAATCCTGTGCTGACTCTTCTTCCCACCATGTCCCAGCAGAAAGACTCTCAGAAGAGCTCTTTCTAGAAACTTCTCTGTCACCTTCCCGCCACCCTCCTCCCCTGTCTCATTCCACCCACCATCCTAGCTTCTGACCTGAACAGCTCCCCTCAGGTTGACCTCCTCCCAGGCCCAGGCGTCCCCACCAGACACCCAGACATCCGGCTCTCCCTGTCCTGCCCCCCGCCCAGACGCCTCGCTCCGGAGCCTGCACCCTGTGGTGGGCCTGCTGCCCCCGCGGCGCTCCCGGAGCTCTGCCCCTTTCTCGCGCTGTTTCATCATGTGTAGGACGGAAGGACAGAGCTTGCCTCACGGGGCTGTTAGAAGGGTGATAAGACCCTGACCACCCGCGGTTGCCCCACGGGCGGCCGCCCTCGTCCCTCCCTCCCGCCCTCAGGCTTCAGTCCCCCACCTTCTCTCCTGTCCATGCCCCCTGAGATTCCCTGCCCCCTGCGCATGCTCAGGCCTCATGACTCATCTCCGCGCGGGCCTCCCCCATCTCTTCCGCTCCCATCCTCCCCTCAGCAAAGGGGCGCTCTTGTCAGGGGGTCCCTGGGCCCTTCCCGAAGGGGACGGGGCAGGGCCACACCACCAGCACTGGACTTGGGAGTGCAGACCTGGTTGGGAGTGGCCTTTGTCACCTGCTTATGTTGGACCCTGAGCGGGCCACCATCCCTCACTTCCCTCCTCTGAGACGTGGGAAGCCCTGCAGGGACTGCTGAGCTAACTCAGGTCCTGGGGCTGGGTCACCGCAGCGACCACAGAGAGACCAGACCTGCGCCGCCCACGAGAGGAACTGGCCTGGTCCAGCCCCTTGGCCCAGGTGACCTGTCTCTGCCCGGCGGCCAGGAGCAGTCACCCTGAGGACCTGAAACCTTCCGGACGGACCTCCCCTCCGCACCTGCCCGAACGGTGAGCAGCTCAGGCCCCACACTGAGTACTTGTCGCCTCGAACTGTGCTGGTTTCTCAGACGGGTCATGGGGCAGGGGCCTCGTTTTGCTGCTGGGGGCTGTTTAAATGTCTGGGTCTCTAGGCAGGCTCCGGGCCCCTGAGGGCTGGGGGGAATTTAAGCTCTGCCCCAGGGCTTTCAGGACAGGGGAGGATGTATCTCGGGGAGTTTCCATAGAAAGCCACACGTCTCCAGGAGGGAAGCCTCCACCTGGATTTCCTGGGGTTGAGAGGTCAGCATCTTTCTGAAGAAGCCCCCGCAGTGTCACTTCTAGGGGAACGACCATGGTAGGCACTGGGGACAGCAGGGGGTGGGGTCCGACTCTTCCTCCCACATAGAGTCCTCAGCTCTGAGTGCAGGAAGGCACGGTGCCCTGCAGGGGGTGCCCTTCCCTACTGAGGGCAGCCGCCTGCTGGACCAGAGGGTCTCTGAGGTGCTGGGTGCCATTCTGTTGATGGAGCACCTGCAACTCCCTGGAGGGAAGCCGCCGGGGAGGGGCTGGGCCCTCGTACCCTGCGGCGCAGGAATGGAGCCCTCGAATCCAATATCTGTGGTGTTCTGCGAGGGACACCAGGAGGGACCTGGCACCGATGGGGACCCTGCAGTGGGTGGGACTGTGGCAAACTTCAGCCCAATGAGAGAGGACCTCCGGCCCTTCCAAGGAAGGCAGCCAGAGAGACGCGGAAAAGTGAAGTAGGGGATTTCCATGCCGAGGTTTGGGGCCCCTTAGAGGTTTTCCTCCTGGTGAACTGCGGGAGAGCGTGGGCATTTTCCGGGAGAGCATGGGGCTGTCAGGCGTACCTGGTTTTTCACTGGTGAGACAAAGCGCCCTTTTTTCCGCCAGTCCACAGAGGACGGGTAGGGACCGTTACCCCGAAGGTAGTTACTTTTGGTGGCCGAGCAGTTCTGAAACAACAAATAGTTTTTTTTTAGTGGAAAAGAAAACCTTTTTTTAATGGACATGTGTGTAATTAAAATGGAATCACCAAGAGGGGATGAGAAAGGTGGCAGCTGTCAGACCCATCCTGCCCCGCAGGTGTTGGCTCCAAATGCTGCAGCCCCTCGGCAAGCCCGGGCCAGCCAGGCGCAGTAGGTAACGGTGCAGCTGTCCCGTTCGGTCCGAATTTCAGGTACACGGTGGACGACTCTGTAGTGTAATGTGAGTCTGTCCCATGCAAGGTTTGGTATGCTTATGCTAAAATATTTTCTGTTGTTGGCCTGCAGTTTGATTTTAACTGGGCATCTGTATGTTGTCTGGCAATCCTGAATTCGGGGTCTGCACAAGCGTAGTGGGCGGCGGGGCGCCGACCTCTCAGCACCCTGAGCGCCCGGGGCCGCAGCGGCAGCTGCGTCTGGCCTGAGTGTGCCTGGGAGCTGGGCGGGCCGCGGGGTTACTCCCAAGGTTGAGGCGTACCTACCTGAGGCTCCAACCAAAGATACTTGTGTTTAAATTCGGCAAACGTCATGTCTGAGAATAGGTTTATTCCCACTGCGAAAGAGAAGGAAAAACAAAACCAAAGTGGGGAAAAAAATAAAAGAGCTCCGTAAGTCACTAATAAAGAGAGAGAAGAATGAAACCCCATGTTTGTTTGTGTCCTCTTAAGGCCAACACAGCCCAGCCGCTTTACACTTTCGAACGTCACGTAAATGTCAGTTTGCCCAGGTCCGCCCTGCTGGGCCTCGGAGTCCCTGGGGGAGCTTGTCGGCAGAGCATCTGAGGCCTGTCCAGAGAGTGGCCCACCAGGTATATGAAAAAGAGACATTTGCCCTGGATGGTGTGGCTTAGTGGATTGAGTGCTGGCCTGTGAACCAAAAGGTCGCTGGTTCGATTCCCAGTCAGCGCACTTGCCTGGGTTGTGGGTTAGGTGCCCAGCAGGGGGCATGGGAGAGGCATCTGATCAATGCATGTCTCACACATTGATGTTTCTCTCTCTCGCTCCCTCACTTCCCCTATCTCTAAAAAAATAAATAAATAAAATCTTTAAAAAAAAAGAAAGAGAGACATTTATGGAAAAAGACGCTCCTTGTTAATTGTTCGGCCCAGAGGGGCTTACTCGTGGTGGACACCTTCCCAATCCAAAAACACAGTTAACATGGTCTTGATCTTGCTGCAGGTTTGCTGTGCCTTCTTCGGTTGTGGGGAGCCTGACTGGATATGTTTTCCGGACAGAACTTGTATGTGCGGGCTGCCTCCCAGATGCCCAGGGGCCGTGGGTCTGGGGTGGGGCCTAGGCACTCACCGTTTCAGACACCCCACTGGCGCGTCTTTGGGGCTCCCAGGGAGAAGCGCTGTACCTGCGCCAGGTGCCTGCCCGCCTGTTACCTCATTCAGTGTCATCTCCATTTTATAACCAAATAACTTTTCAGAGAACTTGGCCTCGCCCAGGTCGCACAGCTACTACTGGGCAGAAACAGGATCCAACCCAGGCCTCCCTCCAGCTCGCGCCTGCTGCCGATGTCACCGGCATAGCTGACACTGCCGTTAAGTGGCGTCCCCGGCGGATGCTCTGTGTGCCTGTGCTGGTAGTGATGCTGCCCCTGGAAGGACGTCCCTGGGGGCTGCTCCGCCGAGGCTGCACCTGCGCCCCGCAAGGGCTCAGCCTCTGGGCTGCAGCCTCAGGTGGCAGGCGTGGGTGGCTCCCCAGTATGGTCCTAAATCTGCCACCCCTTGGATCTCAAGGAGGCTAAGAGCAGAGTGGGCTCAGAGCCAGCCAGGCGTGGCCTCAGATGCGGGGCCGCCCCCCTCCGCCCAGGGCCCGGGGCCTTCGAGTGTCGCTAAGTGATTTCTTTGCAGCAGCGAGATGCTCCCTCCTCCCCACACGCGGAAGCCCGCAGCGAAGGCGTCCCCACGTACTTTTAAACGTGTGGTTCCTTGCGTTGTGTTCCTTTATCTTCCTGTGGTTGCTGGCGAAGGCGTGCAGCCGGTGCTGGTACTCATTTGCGCCGTACGTCTTTTGGTGCTGAAACAAAACAAAGCAGCATTAGGTCCTGGGAATGTACGGTGGTTTTCTTCTCTACGAAGGGAGCCTTTTTTGCTGCCAACAATTCTGGGGCCAGATCTGTGGTAGTGGGTGCGACACTCCCAGGCCTCGGCTGTGCACACCAGGAAATGACACAGCAAACCCCCTATGTCCAGGGACCCATGGCCTGAACGGAGCCCCTGAACGTCCACCTAGAGCCCCAGAGGCCCGGTGAAGAGACCTGCTGTGCACCTGTGGTGTCCAAGGGACCTGGACACCATAGCAGGTGCTGGGTCAAGTTTACGGCAAAACCCACCATTTTCGAAAAGCGCATGCACTCGTGTTCTCTGACTGACTCAGCAGCCAGGAGGTGTGATTTGAATAAAATATATGGAATGAACCCCGAGGCCTGAAGTCTGCCTCAGGGCCGGGGAGCCCGGGAAGGTGTCTGTGAACCTTTCCTCTGGTTTGGAAAGACCCAGGAGGGCGCGGCTGGAAAGCCCCGCTTCACTGTCTCAGATCTGGCACAGCCTGGTCTGCGACCAGGAAGCTTAGACGGATGGAAAACTTCAGAAGGCAGCTGGGCACTGACCTGCACCATCCATGACTTGAAGTGAAACGTCTCTGCAGAAAGAAAGAAAAAATTAGACGTGGGCACCGTGCCCAGGGAGGCACTTGAGAACTGATTTGCATTTCAGGAGACTGGGTTAAACGTACAGTCCTGGGAACGGTGCCAACCCATGAATGGTAACAACACGAGAAGGAACGCAAACTCTGATGGTACCCAAAGTGACTTTGAAAAGCTCTACGCTCAACCTGTGGCGGGAACGTCAGGAGGGCGCCGCCTGTGGGCGTGCTGCTGACACGGCTGTTCTCATTGTGGAAGTTCATCGAAATGCGTGCTTAATGATTTGTGTGCTTTTCTCCATGATACTATATATCAATAAGAAGTTAATTAAGAAACCCATGGACCCCGACGATCGGCAGTTTTTCCATTAAAAGGGCAGAGAGGAGATGTCTTAGCCTTTGCAGTCCCTATGGTCCCTTGTACCGGGACAACAAATGGGTGTGACCGTGTTCCAGGAAAACTGTATTTACGACGATAGCCCGGCCAGTTGTCTGTGGACCCCTGCTCTGTTCCGCCTTGTACATTCCGAAGTCGTCTCAGAGTGCTGAACACAGTGGCCAAGCAGTGTGCAGCTCGGTGCAGGCGCTCGCCAGGGCGGCCGAGCCGGGATAACAGTGGCCTGTGCTCCCCTGGATGTGACGCCCAGGCCTCAGGGCGCTTCAGCTCCACGCCCAGAAAAGCAGCAAAACCAGGTGTGCGGTGCCAGGACCGACCACAGCGAGGAGAGAGCCCCAGCGCTGACCGCTCGGAGGAGACCAGGGCCCGAAAGAGCACCCATGGACCAGGGGTGAATGTTCAGCAGCAGCCCCTCTGGGGCCTCCCCTAAGGTCCCCGCCCGCCCGCCCGCCTGGGAGAAAAGAGAGAACTCAAGACGAAGGGCCCCACGCGCACCTTTCCCCTTCTTCTTCCCCACGGCCTGTGGCCCCTAAACTCCGAGGCAGTGGGCGAGGCAGTGGGCGGCAGCGGCGTGTCCCAGGCTAATGCCCGGAGCCTGTCCCCAAGGTCCCCTTTCGTCCGACTTCCCAGCGAGCAAAGGCAGCCCGGCCTGGGCTCTCCCGTTGCTGCTTCTATGCGGAGGCCTTCCTTGCTTCACTGTCCCCAGCTTTAATAAACGTCCCCTCCTAGTCACCTAGACTCCTGCGGTGCAAGCTTTCCCACACGAAGTCGAGAGCCCACACGCGACAACTGGCGCCGGACCCCGTCCCGCCACAGGATCTACGTACCGTGATTTAATACCATCAACAACGCGAACAGCGTCTTCCAGAGGAGTTGGACATTTTACGGTTTCTTTTTCTCCTGAACCCACACCTCCCCCTCCGCCTCACGGCATCGTACCCCAGGGGAGTACGTGTTCCTGCTTGATCGCCCAAACCCCGTTTTGGGGCGACAGGAACAAAAAGTAGAAATTGTTTTCATTTCCTGTGACTCACACTGCGCCGAACACTGTAGACAAGCGCTCTGGATTGAGTAATCGCCATCGTTAATAGTCAGTCCATGACTGGTTAAAACATTTCGGATATGTTATCCAGTATGAAAAGCGATTGTTAAACAGGAAGTAAACTTTTAGTAAAAATACATCTCCTAATTTGATAAACAGGACTTTACTAACCACCCCCCCACAGATTTTTATATTCATGGGTGAATGTTACCTCCGTTTATAATGGATCGGCACGAATTCTGGCTTTTATTCTTTTAGGTCAAAGGGCTGAGAAATGCTGCTCAAATAAGATTACTCCTTCCTTAATAGTAAGCCGTAAAATATTACGGGCTATTGCTTCTGGGACCGTGAAGTCCAGTTTTAAATATTTTTTAAAATTGATTTGAGAGAGAGAGCGAGAGAGGAAGGGAGAGGGAGTGAGAGAAACACTGATTTGCGGTCTTGCTTATCTGTGCGCCCTTTGGTTGCTTCTTGTAGGCACTGGAAGACGGGCTCACCCCCGGGCCCCGGGCCAGGGCGGGAAGGCCGGTTTGAGAACATTGCCGCTCAGTCCCTGCGCCGCACCACGCCCGAATCACATGGTGCCGGTCACTGCACACTGTTCCTGAGACCCCGTCAGCTGACAGACACCCTGTGAGGCCTGCCTCTCACTTTCCATTTCGGTTTCTGCGAAGAACCGGGATCTGGCCTGGGAGGACCTGAAGCCAGGAGCCGGTCCCAGGGCTCCAACGTAGGGCAAAGGAAAGGAGAGGCCCCCTCCCTTCAGGCACTTTGTCGCACGGGACACTGGGAAGTGAAAGGTCTGAAAGCTGATTTGCGGCCTGTGCCTGAGTCCCCTGGAACTTCCTTGTGTCCCCCGTGGGTCCACCCCCCCGAGTTTGAAGATCTCTGCTGTACAGAATTTAGATCTCTCTTCGTGGGCCGCAGACCTTTTCTGGAAGCCTGGCGGAATATGCTCGCTGTCTGGGCACCGGCCCTGGGGGCGGCGGGGGCGCGGGGTCCGGCCCAGAGGGTCGCAGAGAGGCAGCGGCCGGTCGCAAAGGGAGCTCAGGGCCAGGGTTTGAAGCAGATGGAATCTGGGACAACTGACAGGTGTTTGCCTCCAGGAGGTGCCAGCGGCAACACGCAGGCATGAAAACACTGGGCTACTGAGGGTCCGTGGAAGAAGCTAGAGACGACCCCGGGGCGGGCCCCAGCCTCAGCTAGATCCATGTCCCTCCCCTGTGGCTTCAGGAGGAAGTACCATCCCAGCCTGTAAGCCCCGTCCGGGAGGCTGCCTGGGGAGTTTCTAGAACAGGGGTCACCAAACCGGCATGCGGCCTGTTTTTGTACGGCCCACGAGCTAAGAATGGCTTTCCTAGTTTTGAACCGCGGGGGGGAAATAGTTACCAAGTGCGGTACCTGAAAATCACTTGAATTCAAATGTCAGCGCCCACAGATCATGGTTACGGGAACAGCGCCTCACTCATTCGTTTGCATACCGTCTACGGCTGCTCTCCCGGGCGCCGCCAGCGAGAGAGAAGTGGTTGCTACGGAGACCATGTGGCCCACAGCGCCCGAATATTCACGGTCTGGCCATTTACAGGAAACGTTTGCTGAGCCCTGCCCTGGAGTTAGGAGGGCCACCCCCGCGCAAGTGCCAGCCCCAGGGTGAGGCAGAGCCCTGGCCTGGGGCAGCCGGGTTATCTTCAGGGTGGGACTGACCAGGGACCTAGGCGCCCTCCAGGGGGTCGCTCCTGTACAAGTGGGGATTGGAAGAGGGCAAGATCCTGGGCGGATGAGATCTAGCCTCAGTGATCTTGGTCCTGTCCCCCAGGCCGTTCTTTCTGCTGCCAGGGTGAGGGGCCGGGGGGCTGGTGAGCTCAGAGCCCGAGGGTGGCGGGCATCGACAGGGAAGGAGGGAGAGCGCGGGGCTCGAACGCAGTCCTGGGGCCCAGCCTTGCGCCGTGAGCTCTCGGAACAAACACCCTCGGTGTTCCGTGGCTGCAAGTGCGGTTGCGATAGGCAGGAGAGTCACCCCACGGACAGCTGTCCCGCCCATTCTACAAGGGGATGGGGTGTAGACCCGGGGAGGCTGGGAAGGCCCCGCGCTCGTCCCGCAGGCAAAAGTCCAAGTGCTGCGCGTCCTCGGGTGGGTGGAGGGCACGCGCGCTGCGGGCTCCTTTGGGGCCGTAGCCTCCGCACGCAGCGCGGCAACGGGCCGGGACACCTGCCCACCGGTCCTCCGGGTGTGCGCCCGTCCCCCGACATTTCAAGCAGCCCCCCCGCCCCTTAACGCAGCGCAACGCAGCGCAGCGCAGCGCGCTCCTCCGTCGCGACTCGACTCCAGAGCCCTGGGCCGCCGTCCCTCCCGAGGCGGTGCGCCCCCGCCAAGTTCTCCGAGTCTGTGTCTCGGATCCCGGGCCCCTCGCACTGCCCCTCACGTACCTAGGGAGCCCACGGACAGGCCTGCAGCGCCGCGGGCCAGGGGTCCCAGCAGCCAGGCCCCTGCGCAGAGCAGCGGCAGCGCGGCCCACATCGCGGCGAGGTCGGCGGAGGACTCTTCTCTGGCAGCGCGGAGGTGGCTGGTGCCAGCCGAACCCGGCTGCCCGGCGGGGGCGGGGCCGAGTCGAGGGGCGGGGCCTGGATGGAGAGGGGCTGGATCTCGGTGGTGGGGCGGGGCCTAAGTGGGCGGGGGCGGGGCCTGAGTGGGTCGAGTGACAGCTGGCCCCTCCCTCACACCGCCTGTCTCCGGACCCCGGAACCCCCTTCTCAGGCACTCATTAACCGCATTGCGGGGCAGAAGGGTGTCCCTAGGGTAGGGTAGACAGCTGTCTTTATGAGTTTTACGCCCCCCCGCCAAGAAAAAACAAGCAGTTGAGTCTTAATGGTGAGAAAGTCCTATTAGCAGCTAAAGGGTCATTTTCTCTGTTTCGCAATCTGAAGAAAGGAGAAATATTGATAGGGGCACTCCAGGATGAAAGGTTTTCGCTGTGCATTAATGCACGTGGAAAGCTATTGTTCCAGGAACTGGGATGCATGACCTGCAGTGACTCCAGGAAGTGGGCCAGCAGTCCAGCCCTGGCGCCCCAAGCGGCCTGCCAGCGATTGATGGGGATGGTTGGTGAAGCAGATCAAGGAATAGTAGGAAAATCTCCAGACGGCAGCCCTGACCTGATTAACCTTTATTCCGCAGACGGCTTTCAGGCTACATAACCTGCCGTCTTCTCAGATCACTGCTGAATAAAGCGCCCATGAAGATTCAGTCCTTGTCTCTAACTTATTGGTTCTGGTGGCGACAGGCCACATGAACGCCCGCTTTGCTGGTTTCAGTATGATCTATAAGGTCCTGGGTGTGAGATAAGCAAATACAACATGGAGCATTTCCGACTAAGGGAGCGTGCGCAGCCATGGCTTTGTGGGGAGGAGGGAGATTCGGACCCACCGGCTTTGGGTGAGGTCCCAGCAGCCAGCTCTTCACTTGCACCATCTTGCACAGCGGCATGTGGTTGACCTCAGGTGGGGAAAGGGAGGCTCCACGAGGTGATGGTAACTTTCCCCGTCAGTGTGCTGGGGGGAGTGGGGGGTAGGAAAGGGGGTGTCATCTGAACCGTGGTTGACCTACTGCACTTGGTCATTGTCCTTTTGCAGGCATGCTGGTCAGAACCTGTGGGGCTGGGCTGTTGAACCTGAGCTGGGTGTGCTTTGAGGCAAATGTCTCAGGAGAGACCCTGCACGATTGCTATTTGGAAAGTTAAGTCACTGGTCTTGGGATAAAGGTGCACCGCCGTGCAGGTGTCCTGTCCTTCGGGTGTGCAGGGGCCACCCCACCTTTCTACCCAGTCCAGCTGCCTGCACAGTGAAGGACTAAAAACCCTGCCGGGAAGGGGTTTTGCAGATGGAATTAAAGCTTCGAATCAGCTCACTCTAATGCGTTACCTGGAGCATCTGAGGGGCCTGACGTGATCCGCGACCCTGGGGGCCCTTCAAAGCAGGAGAGGAAGGCCGCAGAGTCAGACGAGGCAGGAGGGACGTCAGAGAGCTTTGAACCAGGAGAAGAACCCCACCCACGACCGGTGCCGGCTTCGACAGGGCCGTGAGCCAAGGGACACAGGCGACCCCAGACTCTGGGAGCGACCTCAGCCGACAGCCGGCTGTGACACAGAGACCTCAGCCCCACACCTGTGTGGAACCGAATTGTGCCAACAGCCTGAATGAGCTTGGAAGCAGATCTGTCCGCGGCCTCCAGGGTGAGAACTGGAGCAGAGGAACCGGTCGAATGTGTGTGGACTTCTGACCTCCAGAGCCATAAGATAAGAGACTCGTGTCGTGTTAAGTCCCCAGATGTGTAGCGGTTTGTTACGCAGCCATAAGAAACTAACACATGAGCCGAGGTGCCCAGGCGGATGGGTGACCCAGGGCTGGGTGTGGTCTCAGGCTCCAGTGCAGGTTGGGGCTGGGGCGTCTCTGTACTTCCGGAGTCCGGGGGCTGAGAAGGGAGAGCGGTTCTTACCCGCATGCTCAGGAGACCACACCTCCTGTCGGGATGCCTTGGCTGCACCCCCAGTGCCGCACACGGATAGACTCTCTTCATTCTCGCGGTTGGTTTAGTCCCCGTTGCGTGGATGAAGTGACTGCGGCACTTCCGTGACTGGCCCCAGGCCGCTCGATGGGTAAGGAAGAGGACTGGCGTGTGAAACGCTGGCCGGTGGAGTCCAGAGTTCTCCGAAAAAGTAGGCACCTGCTTTCCTAACCTCCAGACCCTGGCCTCCCTGAGGGGGACGGGCCAGGCGCCCTGCCAGCCCTGGCCCCCGGACCCCATGACTGTCTGCAGCAGCTAGGTGCTGTCGCCACCGACCGGCCTCCTGTCTGTTGGCACCCCACCTCGGCTGATCCGCTTCTGCAGGGCCACACCTGCTGCTTTACCGCCCCCTCCCCCGCCAAACTATCGCCACCCCAACTGACAGCTCCGGCTTTACCTGGTTTTCCGCATCACCTGTCACGGCCAACATCTAAGCAGACAAGCAGATTCATTGCTGCACCCCTCGGCTAGCATCTTGCAATAATAATAGTAATAATAATAATTAATAATAATGATAGCAGCAATGATAATATGATATAATAGCTACTATTTACGTGACCTTTGTCATTCAATGCTTGCAGTAACCCTGAGAAGGTCCTTCGAGTACACACGCACCCACTTTCTAGATGAAGAAACTGAGGCCTGGGGAGGAAGGGAAGCTGGCTAGGTATGGGGCTTGGTCCACACCCGCGTGCTGATTCTACATAGTAGGTGCTCAGAGGATCGGGGAAGTGGTTGCTTGGCGATTGCCTGTAGGAAGCACATAGGGGTGAATGGATACCAGGAGCAGCGGGTGGATGTGTGGGAAAACGGCTTTACGGCTGAATGAGCGATCGGATGGGCACGTCGATGGGTGGGTAAACAGCTGGATGAATGGGTGGGCGGAAGGATGGGTGGGTGGGTGGACATAGAGACAACTGACCGGAGAGCTCGTAGAGTCAGAAAGGCAGTGAATGCAGGAGGTGTGTAAGTCTGTCACTCAAGACCTTCTGTAATACGTCCCCATCCCATTCGTAATGGCCACCACCCTGCACTCCTCATCAGCCCGCGCGTGCGCTCCCTGTCCCGGGGGGCACGGCTCCTCCAACTCCACCCCTCTCCTCCTGCCTTGTCTCCTCTTCCTGCACCTCCGGGTTAATGCTCTGTGCCACCATCAATGTGTCACGTTTTGTCCCTTCCTGTGAAGGACAGTGTGCTGCAGAGCTACTTTTTCTCAGCCCATTGAGCCCATAAGGCCACCGGTCGGCGCGCTCAGTGCCTGTGCCGTACTGGTGGCTGAATGTTTTGACGGTCAGGTTTGCTGTATCTTGCAGTCCTCGGAGAAACGGGGGTGAGGACGCCAGCAGGTGCTTACACTCAGTGCAGAGCCTCAGCCCCCGCAGGGGCCACGGGGGTGGCAGGCAGTAGCAGTTGTTACGCGTAGATATTCTGAGTCCGAAGTGGGACCACACGGAGGCGCCGCCCTGCAAGAGGGGGGTCCGGAGAGGACTGCAGGCGACCCAGCCCCAGGTGGGCAGAACATCCTGACCTCCCTTCCCACCATCAGAAATGGGCCTCGGCTCTTTTGGGGTCATGAGTCACCTGGCCCGAGTGTGGCCTCTAATTGCCCGGTAAACATGGTTTATGTCACATGGGATGTGATAAGGGCCGATAAGGTGCTGTCTGGCGGAAAATGGAATGAGGCCAGGCAAGAAGGAGCCCCGGCGATTTCACCATCAGGTCGTGTCCTGGCATCTCCGGGTGGCTCCTCTACGGCCACTTAGGCCACCGGCCCCTCCCACCTGCCGCCTTCCTGTCCCCGCTCCCTGGGGCGGACCCCTCACTCAGGCTCTTCCTCGTCCCAGACAGCCCTCCCCCTCCTCCGCCCACCACCCTGGCTCTCTCCCTGCTCCCCACGGCCCAGTTTGAGACACTTCCTCTGACCAGCGCCGCCCACCCCCTCTGCCTTTTATTACTGTTTTATTTTTTTAAACTGGAGTAAAATCTATTGAACATACAAGTAACCATTTTGAAGTCCTCGGTCACCTGCGATACTTCCCAGTGGGCAGGCGCTTAAACCTTCGGTTCCTTCCCTATTTTTTTTTTTTCTTGACGTGGATTTCACATAACGTGCAATTAGCCATTTTAGGGTGTGTGGCCCTGGGTCGTTCAGTACATTCTCGGTGTTGTGCAACCTCCCCCTCTGTTTGCTTTTAAATGCCCGTCACCCCAAAAGAGCACTCCACACCCATGAAGTAGCCACTGCCCCACTAATCTACTTTTTTTTTTTTTTGGACTTTTCATCGAAGAAGATCCTGTTTAATATGTGACCTTCTGTGCGTGGCGTCCTTCGCTCAGCACAGTGTTTTGGGGGATCATCCAAATGACGTGGCACGCGGTAGTATTTTTTTCCTTTGTAAGCCGAATAACATGCTGTTGCAAAAACACGTCCCACTTTGGTTGACGCCTTCATCTGTCGAGGGACGTCTGGGTCATTCTCGTCCTCTGGCTATTGTGACTGACGCTGGTGTGGACACTCGTGTACAGGTTCCTGTGTGGACACAAGTTTTCGGGCCTCTCGGGCCTCCACCCGGGGGTGGGATTGCGGCGTCGGGCGGCGATCGTGTGTCTGGGTGGCCTTTGGAGAAGTGCCGGCCCGTTTTTCGCGGTGGCCGCACCATTTTACACCCCCGCCAGCAGTGTACGGGCTTCCTCTTTCTCTTGTGGGAAGGTTTTTTTTTTTTTTCCTGTTTTTACTTTTTAAATTTTTATCACAGCCATGTTAGTGAATGTGAAGTAGTAGCTCGCCGTGGTAATGATTTGCGTTTCTTTAAGGACCACTAACTTTAGACACCTTCTCAAGTGCTTACTGGCCCTTTGTACATATATCTTGGGAGAAATGCCTGTCTCTACCAAGTCCTTTGCCCGTGATCAAAACTGACGCTGCCTCTTTGTTATGGAGTTGGAAGAGTTTTAAAATATATTTGGATACTAAACTCTTTTCAGATACATGATTTTTGAAAATGTTTTTTCCCATTCTGCACCTTGTCTTTTAACCTCATATACACTGAAGAGGGGTTGCTGGTGTTTTTATTATTTTTGAATGAATTAGTAGTTATTTTAACAGTTTCCCCAAGTTTTAGTTTTGAACACATGAATCAGTAATATAATTATATTGACTGATGTAACCCACGTACCTGGGTTTTTTTCTGTGGGATTCTCAGTCATTTTTAAGGGTGTTCGAGGGGTCCTCTTGGCCAAAAGGTTGGAGACCTGTGGGTGCAGGGTGGTGGCAGAACCAGTGAGGAGTGGTCACTTGGCTGCAAAGGTAATTAGGACAATGACCGGCTGGCCCTGGTGACTCTCCGGCAGTGGCAGTCACGGTGACCTCTGGGTTTCTCGCTTGCACAGCCGGGTGGGGCACGGGCAGTGCGGGCGGGGTTGGAAGCCGATGAGGACAACACCTGCAGCTAGGTTGAGGTGGCAGCGGGGTACCTGCATGGAGGTGGCCTCTGGGCCGTTGGCCCCAGGGTCTGGAGCCTGGAGGGCAGCGTGGGCAGGAGCGAGAGCGGAGGGCCCGCTGCTTGGCAGGCACCCACCCTCCAGCTGGGGCACGCGCTCTCAGCGGCCGCGGGCTCAGGAACCGGGCTGGCACATGGTGCCCAGGTTTGCACACCCAGCCTCACGCGTGCCTGGGTGGCACCTTCGAACTCCTGTGACAACAGTAGGCTGGGCCTCCTGCCCCCACAGCCACCAAGGCCTCCTCAGAGCCACTGTTGGGAAAGAGACCCACTGCAGTCATTAAACACAGGGCGTAAGCAAGGAGCCGGTGAGGGGGCGGCCGGATGACAACGGGCGGCACCATTTGCCACCGTGACCTCACTTACTTCAAAGGACACTGTGGGCCTGGGGCAGTCTCCTCCTGGGGGCGAGAGACAGCCCCGAAAGCCAACCAGCAGAGCAGCTCACCACGCGACCACCTCTCCCCACAAATCCGCCCCCGGCCCGAGCCGCGCTCTGTCCTCACAGGCTTGGGGTCTCGCAGGAGAGGCAGGAAGCCGGTGCCGAGGCCGGAGGAAAACCAGGAGCACCGGGCCGGTCTTTATTGAAAATTTTGGCATTTTGTTCATGATAGAGTTTTACTTTAATTTTCACTTTTTAAAAATGACTGCATTGGGCCCTGGCCGAGCGGCTCAGCTGTTTGGAGCGTCGTCTCATACGCCAAGGGGTTGCAGGTTTGGGGGGCGCGTATCGGACGCAACCAGCCGATATTTCTCTTCCTCTCTCTCCCTGTTCCTCTCTCTCTAAAATCAAAAAACATATCCTCGGGTGAGGATTAAAACAAATTATTGCCTTAGAGTATTATTATTGTTAATACCGCAGGTGTGATGTTTTGGGAATTCTGAGGCCTTGCAGACTCCGCCTGAGCCTCTCGTAAGGCCGCCCCTCAGGCCCCGCCGCCGCGCCCGGGGGCCAAGGCGGAGGCCCCGTGCGGATGCTCCGGTCCACGGCCCCGGCTCAGCCGACCTGACAGCAACTTCCAGCCACGTGAGAGTGCCAGCTTGGGCATCCGGTCCGTTGGGCTTCCCATGACCCCAGCTCCAGCTGCTGTGTGACCTGACCTCACGAGAGACCCCAACCAAGATCTGGCAGCTGGGCCCTGTCCACACGTTGAACGGTGAGAGGTGATAGTCACCGTCTTAAGCCATTAGGTTCTGGGGTGATTCTCTCCTGGCACAGCAGATAATTGACACTAGCAGCCTCATGAGACCGTGTGTCCCCACAAAGCAGGGATTGTGTCCTCGTCCCTCGGGACCCCTGGTCCCAACCCAGGGCCCAACAGGGACCACGTGCTCTTCAAATGTCCCTCAAGCAAATGAATGACACCCATCAAAACTCACTGTTCACCCTGAGATAGAATAGATTTATTAGCAAGAGGTAATCAGGAAACATATATTGTTACAAAAATGGAAATTTCTTTTTTCTTTTTCTTTTTTTCCAAACAAGCTGTAAGTTGAAAGAGGTTGGGACTGGAAATAGAATTCTCATACCACTAGGTATTGCTGACAGCGGAGGTTGTCCGTGTGACGCGACGGGGTGGGGGGGCATGCCTACCGCCTCAGAGCTCCCTGGGGCGTCGGGGCCGTTCGATGTAAAAAATAGGTGTATTCACAGAGTAAGCACTACAGTACTATCTTCCCGCTAGAGGGCGTTTAGACAGGACTACAGTGTGTGCAATAAAAACACTCGGCGGTGGGTTTCCTAAATTCTACGGTGTGGTACTACGGTCACAAGGCATACAAACTCGGAGCATCTCAACGGAAGCTGGGAGGGGCCGCCGGGCGTCTGAAAGAGGGAAACGACCTTGGTTTGTGCCCCCCCGCTTGCAGGGAGCGCGGGGAGGGGGCAGCGGTCGGCAGGGGTCGACTGGGTGTGGTGATTCTGTCGTCCTCGGTGCGTTCCAGGGCCTCGTCCAGTGACACGGAGGCTACGGCTCATGCTGTCAATCTGGTGTCATTCCTGCAGCGGGGAGGACGTGGCTGCCCGGGCAGGGGGCGTGGCTGTCCTGACAGGACTCCCTTCCGTCCTGGTGCCCGGGAGGGGGGAGTTTTGAGACCTGCGACCTTGGCTGACAAAGCTACTTTGGAAGTGGGCATCGGTGATGGCGGGACATCAGGGTACGGCTCTCCCCTCCCGCCGCCCCCCACCCCCCGCCCAGTTATAACAACTAATGAGACATGCTGGGAGGGAGGCCACTCAGCCCAGGGCCTGGGCTGGGGGAGGACGGAAGCAGGACTTTTCCTAAGGGCCATGGATGCACAGTTCTCCTTTCCCTTCGAGAAGAGCAAGGGGCTGGGCTGGACAGACTGGGAGACGGTGTCAGGAAACAGGCGCCGCCGGAGATGAGGGGCGGGGGGCGAGGGCGACGTCGGGATGGTGCAGAGAGTCATAGTCTGGCTCTACGGGAATCTAAGAACGAGGGTGTTCTTGGAGAAGCACGTACTAAAGAAGAAACTCCAGAGAAACCGAATGACTATATACAGAACCCTATAGCGTGTATCTGGGGGGCGGCTGGGTCTTGGCGGAGCAGCTTCAGGTGGGCAGCTTGGGTTCTAGCCGCAGCGAGGATTCGTAGAGGCTTTCTTCGTCCATCACAGAAGACTGGTCCAGCAAATACTGGGTCACCTGAGAAGGGACAAGGGAGAAGGGAATGGCGGGGTCTCGGGACCCCCGTCGCGCTCTGACTGTGGACACCAGTGTCCCCTGGGGACCAGGCAGGCCCAGGCGGGCACGGGCAGCCACGACAGAGAAAGCCGTGTTTTGCCGCAACATTGTGTGTCTCAGGGTTATTTTTCAGTTATTGTCCTAAGAGGATATAAAGTCACATATGGTGAGATTGACCCTGAACTGCTGCACTTTGAACAGTGGATGAAGGATTTCGGGCTCAAGTTAAAAAAAATAATAATAAAGAAAAGAAGAAATATATAAAATGTCAGTTATCGAGTCTAGGTGGTGGATGTGTACGATTCTTTCAATGACTTTGTAGGCAGGAAAAATCGATTGGAGCAGTGGGGTTCCGCAGCACGGGGGCTTCCCCCCGGCAGAGAGGAGCAGACCTGGACCCCCCAAACCTTCCTCCACAGTGCGCACGCTCAAGGTCAGGTTTCTGCAGAAGTTCTGCTTTAGGGGGACACTGGCAGCAGACGGCACCCGCGGAAGCTGCCAGGGGAAGGATCGGAAGAGCAGGGACATTTATGCCCATACCACACACCGGAGCTCGAGGGGGAGCTAAGGACAAGTGGCCCAAGGCCTAACGCAGGGCCTGGCAGTTCGCGCGCGCCCAGTCCGTGTTTGATGAATGAGAGGAAGGGGGACCAGCGATTTTCGCCGGCTGTGCCACAAGACTGTTTAAAACACAACAGCTGACTACGTAGTTGGGGCACTGACCTCTCCTCCCGCAAACTGTCAAAGAGAAAACAAATGACAACAGCCAACACAACCGCCGTCCGGTGTGAATGAATTGAAACCATACCCATTTTTTGGGTCAGATCGGCCAAAAATGTAATATAGTTTTTGGTGTGCCGCAGAATTTCAGTAGTTAGTTTACGCACCGTGAGATGAAAGGGGGGCGGAAATCACTGGGTTAGGCCGCTGAGTTTTCTTCTCTCGTGTGGCTCCCAGCTGTGAACTGCGTTCTGGTCACAGTGCAGGGAGGGGACAGGGCCTTGGGGTGCAAGGCCGTGGCCGAGGAGAGTGGAAGGGGAGGGACTGGGTTCCCTGCGGTGCCCGGCGTGGGCCTGGGGCTGGAGAGTCCTATGAACGGTGCACTGGGAGGTAGTGGCACTGGGTGCAGAGGGGCTGAGAAGAGAGAAAGGTCACAGGACTGGGACCCGGGGTCTGGATTCTCAAACCTCAGTTATGTTACCAGGGCTGACGGTGCAGTTTTGAGGAGCGAAATGAGACAAACGTGCCACCCACGCTGCACGTCACGCTGCCAAGTACCACCAATGCACACGATCCCAGTTCCGTGAGCCCCTCGCAGGGCTCTGTCCTCGGGACAAGGTCCCGGGTCCTGGGAACCCACATCCCATCCGGTTCGGACCCCCCGTGGCTACTCCAGCTGGCCCTCAGGCCTCTGCCCGCCACAGACTGGCCGGCCCAGCCCTGCCCCGGCCGGCACAGGCGGGCTCGCCCTGTCCCAGCGTTCCGTGTCTCCTGCACATACAAGGTGTTTCTTCTGGCCTTGTCTTAAGCATCAAAAGACGAAAAACCTAAATGTCCATTAATGGAGAGCAGTGATTTTCAACCTTTATCGTCTCATGGCATATAAACTAATTATTAAAATCCTCAGCGCACCAAAAAAATTTATATTATTTGCTGAGCTAACCAAGAAAATAGGTTTAATTTTGATTCATTCACATCGGACGGCGATTGTTCTGTCGGCGGTTGTCATTTTTTTTTTATTTGACAGTTTGCAGGAAGAGAGGTCAGTGCCCCTGACTAAATAGTTGGGTGTCGCACATGTTACATATCCTCGTGGCGCGGCAGGCGAAATTCCCTGCCTAGAGGATTGGCTAAATACGAGGGTTTGTCTGCCCCCCTAAGGAGGAGGGAGGGTGCTCTGTCTCAGCAGGAAATGATCTCTGAGATCAGTGATGGAGGAAAAGAAAGACAAAGGTCTGTTTGCACAGACAGAAGACAGGACGGGGATGTGGTGAGTGGAGCCTCTCCCCTACGTGTTTCCCTTTGAAGCGGCATCACACGATTAACCGTCCTGGGGCAGGGATGACTGACAGATGGCAGTGGCCCCATCCCCACAAACGCCATGTGAGGGGCGCAGAGCTCGCTGCCAGGCAGGGGACAGCAAACGGGGACTCCCTGGGGGACTCCCTGAGGGCCCTGGTCCGAGCACGTGCGCAAAAGCGCCGCTGACGGTGGCAGGGCTGTCGGCTTACCTTCGCTTGGTGTTCTATTTTGTAGGCAGTCTGTTGAAACTGGCGAATCTCGCGGATAATGTGGGATATCTGTGGGGAGGAAGGGAGCTCTGGATAAAGACAGGTCTCTCTCGGCGCCACCCCCACTCTGCAGGGCACGAGGGCAGCGCCCCGCGCCGTGGGCCCGCCAGCACCGAGGGCCCCGGCCCGGGTGAAAGGCCTCTGCTTGTCCCGGGTGCCTACTGGGACCAGGACGGGGCTGCCGCCCTGCGTTTGCCAGAAAAGCACCTTCTGTTAAAGAAAACAGGCGGGAACGGAGGACACGCAGAGGCGCTGCAGCTGAAGGGAGGAGAGGGGCGGGGTGGCGAGAAGCCCGGCTTGGGATGGGTGTGGATAACGGCTTGGACTTCGGTGTCAGGCAGACGGGGCTCTGGTCCTCGCCGCTCCAGCCTGGTCCTGGGACGCTGGGCATCACCAGGGGAAGAGCAGCGCGGTTGGCTGCCGTGGGTGGGGGTGGGGGGCGCGGCGAGGGGCGCGGTTCTGAGGCTCAGGGCTCCCAAACAGGCGCGCCCTCCCGGGGGGGCGGCCCGGGGCTGGGGTCTGGGTCTGGGGTCCCGCCCCTCCCTGCCGTGGGGAACGCACCATTCTCATCTTGGAGAAGTTGACCAGGCCGTCCTCCGTGTAGTTGGGCGTCCCCTCTTCAATGAAGGCCAGGTCGGTGAGGTACATCCCCAGGTAAGGGACACAGGGCGGGTCGCAACTGCGGGGGGGCAAATGGCATCAACAAGAGTTTTCACTTAAAACCAGGAGCCTCTCGGAGCACACAACACCCACCCCCTCTCCTGTCTCCCCACGGGCGCTCTCAATCCAAAGCTGCCCTGGAATCGTGTCCCGGGGGGCTTCGCAGCACCCGCCCCATTCCTGCCGGTCTCCTTCTGTCCCGTGGGCATCTGTACTCGGTGCCCCGCCGGGACCGCCTGCCACCCAGCACTGCGATGGGGGCCGGGGCAGGACCCCCTGCCCTCTGAGATCGCCTGCCTGAGGTAGCTGCTGGGTGACAGCTTCCATGACCGGCGACTCTAGGGGACCCCATTTCTGGGAGATGGAACTGTGCGGGACGGCCGCGCCTCTCGTACTGGGGCTCCATCGTGACCTCTTCTGGCGCCTCTTGGGGGGGCCGATTCTGGGATGAGTGCGTACAGCCCCCTCCGGGGCTCCTCACACAGGGCTCCGCAGCCTCCTTGCAGCTTGGCACACAGGTGCAGGGGCCCGCCTTGCTAGCCTGTCCCACCTGCGTCCCCTGTGGCCACTGGGCCATCCTGCCAGCGCAGGGCAGGCGGCCCAGCGAGCGCAGGGAGGCCCGTGCTGGCCCTCTCTGGTCCTCGGTTCCCCCTTGTGCAATACAACTGAGGCTAAGACAATTTTCGGGGATCTAAGAGCTGGTTTCTGGTGGCGTCCAGACGCCGTATTAAAGAGCACTGATTCACCGGGCAGAAACACGGGGGTGTCCGCGCGCCCCGTGCGTAGGAGACACAGCACATCGCCCCTTTCCAGCACTCAACTTTCTCCTCCCTCCGCGTGTTTCTTTCTAAACCCAACGCAACAACGCTCAGGGCCAGAATGTCGCAAACGTCAGGATCCGGCCAGAACTGATCAACCCTGTGTTCTCGCTGCGCTTTTTATGGTTTTATTGTATCTGCGGAACATCGGCTGGCTTTCCATTTCCTGTCAGGACGTAGTTTTCCTTCCCGTTTAAGTTTATTTTGGGGAAGAAGTGAATCACTCGAAGGGAAACTGTTAAGTAGACACAAGTGCCATTGGTTCTGTGGCAGCTCGAGGAGGAGCCTTGGAGTCTGAGGGGCGGTGGCCCCGGTGTGTGTCCAATCTGCAGGTCTTCACCCTTTCCTGGGTGTTGAATTCACCGCAGTGGGTGTTGATCAGATTTAAAAAAAAAATTTTTTTTTTTAAGAGAAGAGAAAATATCTGAGTTCGTTGTTGCACTGGCCTGAAGGTATATGCTCCTTGGTGAGGTTTTTGTGCCTGTGGTGCACATACGCATTTTCATACAGGGTCACGCTGTCAAATGTAATTATTTAACTGTGGGTTTTGGTTGGGGGCGGGCGGAAAAAGCGAGGGTGGTGCAGGTCGCAGGCAGGCCCAGCTTTCGCTTCCTGTGTTACTGCACTGGGCCCCGCGGATGTGTGGGTCTGACGGAGACACAGCTCACAGATCGGAGAGGGACCCGCTATGTCTGTGGGTGGCGGCCCTCACTAGCAGCCTGCAGGGTCCCCGGGACCCCTTACCGCCAGGGGCCTGAGTGCAACTGAAGGCTTACGGGGTCCCTCACCGCCCAGACCAGTGGAAACTTCCAGGGGTCCTCTGGCTTTCCTGAGCTGTTCATTCCGCCCAGCCCCAGCCCCTAACTGCGTCGCTACTGGCAGCCTTCACAGTGTGGGGCCTCCGGGAGGGGACCTAAGGGAGGGCACACTTGACAATGCCCCCAACCGAACCAAATTTCATTCTCAGCTAGATTATGTTGCACGTGCCCGTTGGTTGGAAGGTTCCGACCACCGGGAGGCTGAGAGGAGGGGACAGCATCGTGGGTGTCACATGAGTGTGGTTTGGGGAGTGGGGAGGGAAGAAGACACACTGCCTCTCGGTGCCCGGGTGCCCGAGTGGAGGACTGAAGGGCGTGTGTGAAAGAGGCGGGGGTCGTGCGCTGGGGGCGCGGCCGTGGCTGGCGATGGCAGGGAGACGGTTCTTCAGCTCAGGTGCAGCCCCAAGATGGACGCTTGTAAAGACAGGCTGACAAGGGGCTGGGGCAAAGGAATGGGGCAGAGGACCCACGCGGGAGGCCCATCCCAGCCCGTTGGTGTTGGCTCAGCTGTGCCCACGGATGGCCACCTCACGCCCTGTGCCCACTGGCCCCCGCCTGGTGGGACATGCCAGTGCTCGCACCACACACCCTCTGCGATCACCGGCCCCAAGGGCCCCGACCTCTGCCTCCTCTGCCTGGCTGCGCCCGCAGAGGCGAGAACCGCTGGCACGCGGTCTTAGCTCCCAGAGCGCCCGCAGGCCCCGTGCGTCACGTGCCGCGCGGCAGGGACAGCGGCGCCTGGGAGAGGCACTTACACGGTGCCCTGAGGGAGGGAGGACAGTCAGGATGGGGACTCAGACAGAATGGGGCCACGGAGGCCATGGCGGCGGTGGCGGCGGCGTGGACGAGGAAGCAGATGGAGGCGCCCGGGGGCGGACGGACAGGTGGTGAATGCACGGTGGGCAGCCCCACAAGCACAGTCCGCGGGGCTCCGCGAGCCCGGGCAGGGGAGAGACGCCGACAGCACAGAGGGGTACAACATCGGTCTGAGGACACAAACAGAGTGGAGGTGGTCAAGGCCATGGACACGGAGCCGGCCGGGGAGAGACCAGGCGCCCAGGAGGACACGGGAGGGGGGCATATGAGGCGGGTGGGGGCGGGTCCGTCCCCAGGCCCTGGATGGGCAGGCACCCAGGGGTCCCTGGGGAGACAGGAGAGGCGTCCTGGGCTCTGGAAACCAGGACCCGGGGTCCCCTAGTGTCTCCCCATGGCCCAGTGAGTAGCCAGTGGGGCAGGGAGCACGGGGCACGTGTCCACGTGCCCACACACTTGGCAACATCTGGAGGCTTTTCTGGTCATCGTTACTCAGGGCAGGGACGCTGGCATCTGGTGGGCAGAGTCCAGGGGACGGCTCAACGTCCTACAGGACATAGAATGGTCCCACCACAAGGAGCTGCCCGGCCTAAGTGCCCAGGGGGCCAGGGCAGAGCGGGGGCGCGGGTGGGCCGAACGTGCGGGGGCCGGCGTGCGGGGTGGGGCGGGGTTGCTCTCTGTGGACCGCGAGGGGCAGGGACGACGGGTAAAGCCGCCTTTCTTTGATTCTAAAAGGCCATTACCCGTGAAGGTGCTGTTGTACTGATGGCTGATTCCCAAGTACAGGAAGTAAACACGACCCAATTAGGTGTTAGAAAAATTAAAATGTCAACAGACGTGCGTTTTAGAATCAAGGAACCGGGCGCTGCTGTCAGCACGGCTGCGGCAACCGAGACTCTGCGTTTTCCTGGCAGGTGATGGAGGACAGAGCTGCCCGCCCTGGGGGTCTGGGGCGTCTAGGGGTCTTGTGGGTAGACAGATGGACACACAGACAGACAGACCTCCTGCTCCAGCCAGATGGGTGCGTGAATGCGGTTCTTACAAGTTAAAAACTGACGGTGACGGAACGACACACTTACTTTTTCAGAGCTTCTCTCAGATTCTTAAATCTGCCCTCTGATGACACAAGTTTTTGGAGCTTATCAATCAGAGCTTTGGTCTAGAAGGAATTAGAAGGGTTGACTAGCACACAGCTCGCACGCAGGCCCGCGGCTCGGCCCGCACGCCACGCCCTGCGGCTCCAGGGCCCACGGCGGGCAGAGCAGGCACTTCCCGGGTGCGCGTCTGCGTTCGTGCTCACGTGCTACACAAAGACGGAGGTGGGGAGGCGTGGGGGCCTGCGTTTTGGGGTCCCGAGACCTGGCAGTCGAGGAGGACGTGGCGGGTCACCCCCTGGGAGCCACACCCAGAGCAGAAAGTGGCGGGGGCGTCGCGGTCACAGTCCTTCTCAGGAACTGCACCCAGAGGACGCGATTGTCCTCTCACGCCTACACTGTCCTCCGTCAGGACTCCGCCCACGTTTAGGAATCGAGAGAAAAGATGACGACAAAAGGAACCGTGGGTGCCTGTGGAGGCCACCCCTGTCCAGCCCCCGGCACACGTGTAGGCTGGGGCTCAGGCACCCACCAAGGGCACCGTGGAAGCGGCCTGAGTCTCCCACTGGGCCCTCCTTTTGGAAGAACCGCCCCCGCAGGATCCCCGTGCAGAGAACTTCCCTCCCCAGGCAGACCCCTCCCGCAGTTTTTCGGAATCCTGTTCTCGATGAATAAAGATCGAGCCCCCGTTTAAGATCACCAGCCACCTGATGGGTAGCGGGGACTGTCTGATGCTCTGGTGGACAGAGGTCTGGGAAGATCAGAGTCCAGGGAGGGGTTTGCAGGGTCCCCTGACCACCATCTCAGCTGCCTGCAGGTCCGGGCCAGGGTCCCAATGCCAGGAGTAGAGGGCTGGGACCGGTAGTCACCGCTTCATCCTTTCCACTTCGGGGTATTAACCATCTGAGTGGGAATTACAGACCCATGGGTCCCAGGTGCTACAGGAGGAGGGGAGCTCCGGCCGTCACTCCATCCGTCACCCAACTGTGCCCCAGTGTCCAGTGCACCCCAGCCCGGCCTCTCCGGCCCCACTGGCATCCTGCACACACCTGCTTAGAGACTTTGAGCCAGGTCTTTTTCAGCCGGAAGATGGCGCTGCGGTTCATGGACGAGGTGATCTCCAGCACCGCGTTGTAGTTGTGCAGGCAGCGGCAGATGTCGGCTACGGCCACCCACTTCTCGATGGCGCTCACCCTCGCGCCGATGTCCTCGCTGCGGATGATTTCTGAGGCAATCAAGTTACTGATCTTTGAGCCCATGCGATAAGACAAGAGAAAGGTAAGAGGAGTGAGTACTGCAAAGGTGACCGATCGCTGCCCTTTGCAGACGAGCTGATGCCCGGTCTGAAAATCCCGAAACGACACTTAGGAACAACTACTGGAGCTCGTCGGCGTGGCTGGTTAAGGGCTCAATATACAGAAATAAAGAGGTCGTCCCTGTATTAGGAATACCAGTTAGAAAATACGATGAGAAGTATTATCTTCAAAACACCAGCAGGAATCGGTAAATTGCCTAGGAGTTACGTAGGATAGTATATGGGGGGAGAAAAAAAGTAGCTGAAAGTTATCAAAGGTTTGAATAGTGGAAAAAAAAATCACATTCCATTTTTCAAAAGCAATTCATGACAAACATCATTCTAAACGGGGAAACCATAAGACGCGTTCTCTCTAAACCAAGAGCCAGCCCCGGCTGGTGTAGCTCAGTGGATTAAGCACTGGTTTATAAACTGAAGGGTTGTGGGTTCAATTCCCCAGTCAGGGCACACGTCTGGATTGCAGACCGGGTCCCCAGGTAGGGGTGTGTGAGAGGCAACCACGCATGGATGTTTCTCTCCCTCTCTTTCTCCCTCCCTTCCCCTCTCTCTAATAAGTAGAATCTTAAAAAAAACCCCAAAAAACCTAGAACGAGATTTGCTGTCGCCATTTCCAGTGAATGCTGCCTCAGGGGCCCGGGGGCGAGCGCTGGCCCTTGAGGGGGCAGCTCCTTAAATTCTGCCCCCCGGGTGTCTGCTTGCCTCACTCGGGCTCTGGCCCTGACACTGGGCATCCCAGCCGGTCCACTGCCGGTCCATTTAGGAAGAAAAAGAACGGAAAGCCACAGGGAATGGAAAACAGAAAGGAAACAGCACGCATGTGCGGGGGGCAATGAGGGAACACGGTTCCAGGAGAAACGTGGTCGGTGTCTGCAGAGAGTGCGCAGCGCCCGTACGCGGAGGGCATCATCGGTTGGGTGACGGTGAGCCGCCTGCACCCCGGCTTCTTCACCCACCAGGTGTGCACACACCGGGAGCAAATGCAAGACTGTCCTGCGGTGGGCAAAGCTTCAATAAACACTCACTGCGCCAGCTGGCTTCACTAACTTGAGTCTGGCACGCAGGGTGGGGTGGGGCGGGGCGGGGAGAGCTGGCCTGCTGCGGCCCGGGGCAGTTTCTGGGGTCGCGGTCAGGCTGTGGTGAGGCTCAGGCCTCACGCGTGTGTCCTGCGGCTTTGCTGACCCGTCGCCTTGCTCCCCCGCAGGACCAGGTGTGTGTGGAAGCAGGGAGGGGCGTCCCTTGCTGGGGCTGACCCGGTCGGGACAAGGACAAGGGGCTCATGTGCTCCCACTCGGAGGCTCTTCCCTGTGGCGATGACTAAATTCAGAGGCATGGAGAGGCAAGTGCCCTCAGGTGGTCACAGGGCAGGAGAGTGTTTTCTTACAGGGGCCGTTCTCACTTGTCCTAAGGACCAGAGAGCCGGCGGGTGTCATTATACCTCAGACGACTGGCCACCATCTGGTCCCCAATTCTCCGCTGTCCCCGCTTCCCCGATGCAGGCTCGGGAGTGGGGCGTGTGGGAGTCACTCTATCCTAGCGGCCCCTCACCAGGGAGCCCAGGCCTTTCCAGGGCGGGGGTCCAGAAGGAGGAGGGGCTGGGGGAGGCAGAACCTGGGCCATGCGGACCCGCACCAGCCCTGGGCTCAAACCCAGCCTTGCTTCCTGGGCCCAATGGCCGTGGTGTCAGCGCTGTCCTGTGGGCTGTGCCCCCCACGGGCAATGGCAGGAGAGGGGGGTTGGAGCCTCACTTCCAGGCGCGGGGGCTGCTGGCCGAAGCTTCAGGAACTTCAGGGGCTTCTGCGTCATGCACGTGCTAGAGGGACGCTGTCTGCCATTTTCCAACCTGGTGTACTTGTTTCCGACAAGATGAGGTTGCAAAATGAGAAGCATAGGGCGGGGTCCTCCTTCCTCTCTCCCCATCTCCTTCCCACGGACTCGCCGGGAGGCTGCTCCGAGGAGCGCCCGCTCCCCAGAACTAGGAATCCCAGGGCGTCTTCCCAGAGCCCAGGAGAGCTAGCCCCCTCTGACACGGGGAGAAACTGAGGCTGGCTGAGACAAAACCACAGCCCAAGGCCCTCGGCGAGGGCACTGCCCGCCGGCACTCACGTCGTTGAAGTGCTTGGTGGTTTTCATGATGTAAGGGGTCCGCTCGTTCTTCTCCAGTTTCATCCAGCCTTGCCCGAAGAACTCCCTGCAGGAAGGGGGAACGCGCAGGCAGGCGCGGTCAGGCGCCTCCCCGATCGCTCCGCTTTTGCGGGGGTCATTTCTGGGGGCCGTGACCTTCTGCAGAGGTTGGTGGGGGACGGGTCGGGCACCCACGCCCACTCACTCATAGGGGATCTTCCTGAAGACGAGGTGGTCCAGCAACGTCAGCTGCTCTGCAATCTCCAGTGCCGAGTGGTTCTCAAAGGGCTCGGCCTTCACGCCTGTGGCCTGAGGGCGGCAAAGTCCCAGTTAGGCCGGCCAGGGCCACCTCCTAGCGTTCTGACCACTTCGGTGGGGGAGGGGGCTGGTGCATGTGTGTGACCAGGGGAGGCCCCTCCTGGTAGACCAGAAGGGAGGTGAGTGGAGGGGACGGAGGCAGAGGGGGCCACCGTGGCCTGGCCCTGTGGCCCGTTTAGTCATCACTCATCCTGCCAGGGAGCTGCTGTCACCCCCTGCACGGGAATGAGACAACAGGGGCGCCCAGAGGTGAGTGATGGACACACGTCACTCAGCTGGGACCGGGCTGCCTAGAGCCGGGCATGACCCGTCACCCCCGTCAGGCAGGTGCGCCCACAGCAAAAGCCCCATAAGATTCTCTAGCCGGTGTGGACTCACAGGTGTGACTGCCCCCAGGACCGTGTCCCTGTCCTGGGCCCCGAGGACAGCCGACTGGCCTTTGTCCCAGGGTTACCGTGGGCCTGGTCACAGCGCGGCCTGTGGGCAGACACTGCCCGAGTCCCATGATCGGGTACATCTTCAGGAAGCACTAGCCAGAGCCCCCAGGTCCCCATGACAGGGACCCCTCAGAGGTGGGCGTGGGGAGGCCGGGGCCCTGGGCGCAGAGGTCTTGGGCGGGGCTGCAGGGAGCTGGAGGAAAGGGGGACAGGGAGAAGAATGTGCTGGTCTGGGAAGCGTCAGGAACAAGCATGGGTGCGGGGCTGTGGAGGCGGGTCTCAGGAAGGGAGCGGGCACCTGCGGTGAGGGCAGCAGGTGCCACCCGGGACGCGGCGTTATGGGGCGAGGCCCTGGTGGGAAGGGCGCCCCGGCTCTGGGCAGGTGCGGCGGGCACCCGGCTCAGCCACCGTCTCTCCCGAGGGCCCAGGATGGCTGACCTCCCAGGGCCGAGAGCCGGGGCGGAGAGGTGGCAGCCCCTCTGCTCCCTTTGCTGTGGCCCTGGAAGCCGAGGCCCGCTGACAGTTTCCTCCGGCTCCTGCGGGGCTTGTGAGAGACCTCCCTGCAAGAGCCTCTCCGAGGCCCCCAGGGCCCCCTCCATGCAGGACGGGCCCCGCCCAGGCCCTCAGTGGCACTCGGTCAGGAAGAGTCTCTGGCTGTTGGGGTCGAGTGGCCCTCGTGCTGGCGCTGGGTAAACATTCCTGCCGGACCCTGTGGGAGGCTTGAGGGCAGCCTTCTCCCGGCGGTCGGCTCTGGCCCCAGAGGGTCAGCCTGCAGAAAGCCGTGTCTGCGCAACTATTTTCCGTCCAGAAGGGAGGGCAGAGGGGGATAACGGTGGACAGAAGGGGAAGGGACCAGACAAACCACACGTATGATAAGAATGACCCACGGACATGGACGACGGTGTTGACTGTGGGAGTGGGCGGGGGTGGGACGGGCACAGGTGGGCTCTGGGCACCAGCCCTGCAGAGCTGCCCTCGGGGCAGGACCTGGGCAGGGGTGACTGCGCTCTCTGAGGGGGCCCTGGAAGCCAGAGGTGGGGGGAGGACAGGCTGGCTCACCATCTGTGTGACCTCCTCAAGTGTGATCTGATTGTCCCCCGGGTCCTCCTGCGTCAGAGTCCTGGGGACAGAAGACACAATGAGACGGTGCTGGCTGTACCCCACCTCCTCTCTGGGGCCGCCCTGACCCTCCTGGCTGGGTGAGGTCCCCTGCTGAGCTCCCGTGGTGTCAGCCCCAGCCTCCCTGTGTCTGCACGTGGCCCCTTGACCGCAGGGTGACAGGAACCGTGGAGGCTGGGGACGCCTGGAAGTCAGGCAGGGCAAGGGACAGGTAGGAGAACCCCGTGAACTGCTCTGCCCTGCGCCCCAAGCACAGCCCTCCCGCCCTCCCGCGGAGCCCCCCACCTCGCCGCAGCCCTGGAATGGGGACCGTTCACCGTGCAGAGGAGAGAAAGGCGATTCTGGGCAGGGGCTTGGCCCAGGTCACACAGCCACCCACAGGCCGAGTCCACTCAGACACAGCTGCCTGACCCCTGACCTGTGCCACGAGGGGCTGTCGGTCGGGGAAGGAGGAAGAGTGCAGGATTGGGGACAATTCAGTGCAATTCAGCTCAACAAGCGTTCCCCGGGCACCCGCCCACCGGCCGGCCAGTGCCGCCAGTGCCGACGGGGTGTCGTCCACCTGTGCGTCCAGTCGGAGCTTTGGCCGGCTAAGACTTAACAGCCACACGTCTGTTCAAGGACGTTGGCGGGGGGTGGGGGGCAGCCGAGGACTGCTGTGAGGACGGCCACCAGACAGATGGGCGTCCGTCGCCGTGGACGGGGACGGAGACGCAGGCACCACTCTCGCCTCAAGGGGGCGCTGAGGGCTCGGGAGCGGCTGTACCTGATGATGTTGGCCGCGGCTTTCCGCTCCTGGGTCAGGAGCTCGGGGTCGTGCATGACCTCCTCCAGGAAGCCGATCACCTTGCCCTTGAGTTCCGTGTCAGTCTCGAAGTCCTGCGGGGAGAGAGGGCGCTGGCTGTGGACGGGACACTCTGTTGGAGCTGCCCGGAGGGGACCCGACTGAGGCCAGGGTGTCCAGTCCTGCCTGCGGGGGCTGCGCCCTCATTTTCTTTCCCCGAGCTCCTGGCAGGGCACCCGTGGACCCCGGAGGCCTCCCGGTGGAAGGCAGGGTGCTTGGTGGGCTGTGCCCGAGAGCCGGGGCCCCGGCCAGGGCCCTGGGAGGTGCAGACCTGCCGCATACCCCAGAGACAGACGCCCCTGTGCCCCGGAATGTCCTTGGGCCCTCCTAGGGGGCCCGAGGCTGTTCGCCGGCTCCTCCCCGCCGCTGTCCCCGACGCCTGTCCGCCACACACCCACCTGCGAGTGCTTGGACACCCAGTGCCTCAGCACGTTGAGGACACGGTTGGTGGCTGCTCTGCGGATGACGAACTCTTTGTCTCCATTCCTCTGGTCGGGGGGAAACCCTGGTGGGAGAGGGGACAGAGGGTCATGAGGACAGGGAGCAGAGTCCGACCCACCCCCATTCCAGAGGTGGATTAATGTTGGTTGAGGCCCAGGGCGCAGAAGAAAATATTGGGCCCCTTGAAAAAAAGAGAGAGAGAGACAGGGAAAATAAAAACACGTGCCTTCGGAAGTCGTTAAATCCGCCTCTGCCCCATTCATACCCCAGATCTGGGTGGGCTGGGCTGCCACTCGCGGTCAACATCCCGGGGGACAGAGCCCACCCCCGCCCCCTCGACTGCTCTCCGCGTGTCTCGGGGGCTGCTGGCAGGTCCGGGCAGCCCCCCAGACCAGAGGCCCCTGGCGCCCCCTCTCTGGGACCCACGTGTGCCGGTGGGAGGTGGGGGTGGCCGGGGCTCTGTGGGCAGTGGATTCACTCCGGGCACAAGTTTGCCCACGAGCAGAGGGGCTGGAGGCAGGAAGGGGGCTCCCGGCGGGGGGCCGGCACCGTCCGCGGCCGGACGGCCAGGGGCCCAGCATCCTGGGGGCGCGGTGCCAGCGCGACCTCGCGGCCGGGCCGGCCTCCGCCAGTCCGTGAGCGGGGCCCTCGCACCTGCGCTGGCCAAGGACATCCTCCGGTACTTCTCCTTGTTCGGGGTGCCCTCGTTGGCGCCCGCGGTCGCTATGGCGAAGGCGGAGGCCGCGGACAGGCTGCTGCGGCTGTTGTCCAGCTCGCGACAGGACGTCATGACGACCCCATTGTTGTAGGAAAAGAGCGGGAACTCTGGGGAGGGAGGAGAGCTTCGGTCCCCGGGCGGGAAGAGGCTGCGCGGCTGGAGGGGGGTCTGTCCCCCGCACACCTGCGCCACCCTCCTGCCTCTGAGGGGGCTCTCCGACCCCACCCCCCTGCGTCTCTCTGTCGTCCCGAACCCCGTCACCTCTTGGGCTGGGCACAGCAGGGGGCTTCTGACCCTTGTCTGTTTGAAGGGAACACGTAACGTGCCCAGTGTCTGCCTACCCACAAACAGATGCTGACAGGCTCGTGGGTGCGGCGGGCGCCGAGCCCTGCACGGCGCGTCCTCTCCTACTCGCTATGTGGCCTGGGGTGGTCACTTAACCTCTCTGAGTCTCGGGGGGCAATCTCTCGACAAGGGGGATGTGAACACCTACCTCGACGGGTGGGAGTAAAGGTGGGAGGTATTAGTGTCACGTGAAAGGCCCTGTGTCTGCCGTGGGATATCAGTGCTATTAATAATAGTAACATTGAGCCCTGGCTGGCGTGGCTCAGTGGATTGAGTGTGGGCCTGTGAACCAAAGGGTCGCTGGTTCGATTCCCCAGTCAGGGCACACGCCTGGGTTGCCGGCCAGGTCGCCAGGAGAGGGCGTGTGAGAGGCAACCACACACTGATGTTTCTCTCCCCCTTCTCTCTCCCTCCTTTCCCCTCTGTCTAAAAATAAATAAATAAAATCCTTAAAAATATAATAAAATAATGTTCGGCAGCAACAGTGGCGGAGACCTGTAGCCCCGTCCTGTAAGTCTGGGGGGCGATCGGTGCTCGGGGCAGCGGCTGTGCTGGGAGGAGCACCCTCTGAGCCTATTTCTGGGGTTCGGCCTCGGTGACAGCCTGCCTCGCGCAGCTGAGCAGCTGCGGGTGCCTGCAGCCAGGGGGCCTGTTAGGTGCTGGGTGTCTTCAGAAGGCCTGGGAGTTGGGGAGCGGGGTTCAGGCTGCACCCTGAGCTCACGCCCTCGCCTTCGGGTCTCTCGGAGCCCCACGTGCAGACCGGAGGCCCAGACGGGTCCTCGGACCCTTCAGGACATGAGTGTGAGGCCACCTGTCGGAGTCCTTCCCATTAATTGAAAAATGGAAGTAACCTGGCCTCTCGACAGGCCTGTCGGGTGATTACGGGCCCTGAGGCGGGGCCGGAGCTCAGGAGGCGCCCCTGAACCTGGGTCTCCCGTGCGGGGGCCTGGGTGCTGGGCCCCCTGTCCTCCTGCACCTGGTGCGTCGCGCGTCCTGGCTGGGGCTGGGAGTGACTTTGCCGGGGTAAGAGAAGGACCCCCAGTCGGTGTCTCAGCACCCAGGTCACCCCGGGTGACACAGCACGAGACCCACTCTCCCTCCCGGCGTGACCGGCCGCCCTCTCCCTGCCCGGACCCCACAGCCCTCCGGGGGTTTGTCTGCAGCTCTGGTCTGTACCTGAGGAATTCTTGCTCTTGACAGATTTTGGCGTCGTTGGAGATTTGGTGGGTGACGTCTCCGTGTCGGCATCGTCACTCTGGTTTTGATCGGTGTCTGACTCTTCCCTCATGGAGACGTCTGAGCCTGGTGGAAAAGAGGGAAGTAATTCTGCGTTTCTCAGATGGCCGCTGGTTTTTAAATTCGCGCCTGTAGTTTACTGACGCAAACAGCGTCGAGTTGGGATGCCCCCGTGGGGGACAGTTTAACGGCTTGGCTCGGCGCATCAGCCCTTTCATGTGCTGACGGGCGCTGTGAGCCCGCAGGTGGGCTCTGCTGGTTCTGCGGGGGCTTCTCAGACCAGGGACCAGAGAGGGAGCTGTCGGCAGGGCCCCGGGACCCCCACGCCCCGCTGCTGTCCACTCACTCTGCTTGCTGAGGGCCGAGGGGTCTTCCGGCTTCTCGGTGGCCGGGTCTCCCTCGTCCGCTATCTTGCTGGCGAAGCCGCCAGACACGTAGAGCTTGCTGGTGTCCAGCGCGGCCTTGCCGAAGGGCGACATGGCCGAGTACATGCTGGTGTAGCCGTTGGAGCTGCAGCTGAGCGCGGCCAGGTCCAGGGCCTTGCCGCCCGTGATGATGGGGATGTTGAGGGACAGCTTGCGCCGGCGGCTGGGCGAGGACGTCTTCGTGAGGGACAGCGGTGGCGGCGAGGAGAACTTGCGGGTAGCACGGGGCGACTTGGGGGGCTCCCCATACAGGAGCTTGCTGTTCTGGCCGCTGGCAAAGAGGAGTTCCAGAGACCTGGGGAGGGCGGAGGAAAAGGAAGCGTCCGACCGGCCCGGCCTGGAGTCCCCTGGGCCTGCGCCCTCCCCTGCCCCGGGGGGATCTGGATGGTCCGTCCCGGATGGGGGTCTGTCCTGCTTTCTCAGGAAGCTGCCTGCTGAGGGCGGCAGCAGGAGGCCCGACGGCAGACGTGCGGGGCTGCAGCCCCCAGGTCCCCGGCCCCTCCTCGGGCCTCGGGCTACCTCTGGGACCACCTGGCCGGACCGCGGCCCCGGGAGAGCGAGGCTCGGGCACCCACCTGGCGGGGATGGCGCTGATGGGTTTCCTGTAGATGGCGATGAGCTTGTCCAGGACGACCACAGCTGAGGTGAAGACGCGGTAGGAGTGCAGGAAGGTGTTGAGGAAGTCGATGCTCAGGAACCGCAGGTCCGTCAGCCGCTCCAGCAGCCGCTCCACGCTGGCGTAGCGGATCTGCAGCACTTTGCAGGAGTTCATGGTCTTGCTGAAGCGGATGTCCACGTCGTCACAGTACAAGGAGGCGTCGGACCTGGCGGGTGGGCAGGGTAGGGGGGACCCGAGGTCTGAGCCCGTGGCTGTCTCCCCACCAGCTCCCGAGGGGGCTGGCCGGGGCCGACCCGTCCCTGTCTCCCGATGCGCCGACAGCCAGGACGGACAGACGGACGCTGAAGGACTGGCTGGCTCATGATGGGACAAGGAAAATGTTGGGAGAGTGGCGCTGAGGGAGAACGGGCTGCAACTGGCCGCATTATGTATAACCATGAACAGTGGAGGCCCCAGCACCAGCCTGCCCAGTGTCCCTGCTGTCGCCGTGGGGGCCCCCGTGGTTGGGCCACGAAGGGGTGCGGGGCACTTACTTGATCATCTGTGGCACTGTGACCTTGGAGTTCTCCTCAAAGGCGTTCATCATGAGGCCGTTGCACCGGATGTTGTCGACGCACTGCAGTCAGAGTGGGGACGCCCGTGGCAGAGCCTCTGTCTCCATCCCGGGGCCCAGGCCCAGCAGGGACTCTGCCCAGCGGGAGGGTCACCTGCCCCGCCAGACCCAGGGCGCTCAGGCCACAAGGGCCCGTCCAGGCACGGGGTGGGGGCCCAACGCAGAGCGCCCCTCGGACGGTGGTGGGAAGCCCCGGCTCAGCGACCTCGGGGGTGGTTTACTTGGCCTCCCTGAGCCTTTGTTTCTGCATGTGCCCTAGGTCCTCACGTTTCTGCCAGAGGAGAGTTTCTCCTTGGCAGAGGCGGGGTTGGGGGGAGGCTCTGCGGGGTCACGTCATAGAATCTCCTGGTTTCGAGGGTGTGCGTGGTGGTGGTGGGGGATGAAGGTCGCCGGGGACGTGGGAGGGGTTTCCAGGTTTCTCCCGGGTGCGCTGAGCGTTCGGAAGATGTGAGCTGGGACTCACAGAGAGCACACGCCCCCTGCACACCGTCCTCGACCTGCCTTGCCCTCCGGGACTTCGAGACGGGCAGCTGGGCCAGAGGCAGGGCAGCCCAGGAGGGCGGCGTGAAAACGAGGGGTGAGGGTGCGGCAGACTCTGCCCCCGGTTCTCCGTGAACATGGATCCCCGGGCTGTGTGCGAGTCATGGAAGCCTGGCAGCGCTTCTCTCCCGCCGTTGGCTGCTTGGGAGGGGCTCCTTACCGCTGGGGTGGACCCTTGGGGCCCTGGCCTACTGGCTGGTCCCCTGGAAGCCTGCCTTCTGCGTCACTCCAGCGCGTGACCGACCCGAAGCCTTACGCAGGCCAAATGCAGGCGAGGCCCCGGCTGCGCAGTTGACGCCGGGCTATGGGGACCTTTGTTCCTCTCGCCAAGCTCTGCTATGTCCTGCACCGTGGGGCGTGGGCTCAGGCTCCCCCGTGCACCCCAGATGCCTTTGCTGAGTGGTAGCCTCCCGGGCCCCGTGCCAGAGATTTTTGTGTCTTGTAGGTCTGCAGGGGGGCAGGTAGCTCAGGGGTCTGGAATATTAGGGGTCACCGTAGCGGATGCTCGTGATGCAAGGGGTTCCCCGACCCGACTCGGCGGGTGGCCCAGGCTCGGGGCTGTGCCTGGAGGATGCAGAACCTAACCACTGCAGCCGGCTCAGGCGTGGGGGGCCCCGGGCTTTGGGTACAGGGCACGACACTCACCTGGCTGATGTCGCTGGTCCACGCCGCCTTCTCCTGTCGGGACGAGGCCACGAGGATGACCGTGAAGGGCGGGGAGTCCTTCGGCTCCACCCCGATCTTAAAATCCAGGCGGTCCATGTCCTGACCAGACCCTTTGGCTTCCAGTTGTAAAACATGGGGTTAGTGGAATGAGCGTGGGCCCGTTGGGAGCTGAAAGCACGTTAACGCCACAGGCACTGGGGAAGGTGACGTGTCGGTGGGGTGTCCCCAGGCCCCTGGCTACGTTCGGAACGTTTCTTTTCTCCTGAGGTGAGGAGTCCTCACTTCAAAGATGGGAGAACCAGGGAGCGCAGTGGGAGGGGCTTTCGGAACTGGGGTCTAAAGTCCCAGGCCCGGCCCCTCTGGGTGGGGGAGAGGGGTCCCGTCACTCGGCGTCCTCGCTTCCTCCCCACGCCAACCCTGCGTGGGCCCTGCCTTTCGGGGGGAGAGAGCGTGTGTGTACCCGTGAGAGCAGCTGTACACCTACCTTCTTCCTCAGTGCTTTCTGGGTCCTCCAACAAGGTGCAATCAATGAGGGAAATGACCCCGTTCTGAAAAAGAGTGGCCCCGGGCGTCAGGAGGGGGCTTCGGTGGGAACATCCATGCTCACACACACATTCCCACGTGGGGGCTGTGTTTTTCTTTTGGTTTGTTGTTAAAATTTCTCTTTTTATCGTTGTTCAGTGGGTACTGTGTTTTTTACGTCGAAGGGCTTTATTTTCATACAAGAAAACCAATGGGCCCTGGCCGGGAACTTCGGCGGGTTAAAGCGTGGTCCCCCAGACGCCAAAGTTGTGGGTTTGATCCCCGGTCACGGAACATACGAGCATCAACTAATAAATGCATCAACACGTGGACCAACGAATTGATGTCTGTCTTTGACTGTCTGTCTCTCTCCTTTCCTTCCTCTTTCTCTCTAAAATCAATTTAAAAAAAAGAAGAAGAAGCCCAACGAAGTGCATCATGCAGATGTCTCACAAAAGCCTTCCTGAATGCAGGTCAAGGGTGGCTGGGGCGTGGCCTCTTCTGGCTCCGGCAGCCGCCCTGAAGCGTCCCCTAAATCCACAGAAGTTTGAGGTCCCCGCGCCAGGCCACGCCCCCCAGCTCCCCACAGGGAAGCGGGCCAGCCTTCCGGACCTGTCTTGGGCTTCGTCATCCTGATCTCACAGATGAAGACGTGACCTCACTGGGTCCCGTGTCCACCCCAAGGTCGCCCAGCGGCTCCCAGCCCCGGTCAATCTCTGCATGTCAGTCTTTAGGGGCCTCCAGAAAGACGCCTGTCGCGCCCGAGTGTGTGTGCCTGTCTCAGTCCCTCGGTGCTGTAGGGGGAAGTGAGAGTGACCGCAGCCGCAGCCAGATGGCCGGTGGCTGGCTTCTCACTGGAGAATAAAGCGGAAGTGGGGGCTGTGGCTGTGCTTTCCCTCAGGTCTCCTGTCACCGTCGCGGGGGCGGGGGGTGGGGTAGAGGGAGCCATCGCATCTCCTCGGAGGCCCAGGCCACGTGGGTCCTCGCTTCCTCACTCACAGAACCTGAGACAACAGATGTTCGCTTCAAGCCACTACAGTTGGGGGTGATTTGCTACACAGCGGCAGATAAGTCATATAGTAACAGGGGACCGGGGACGTGGCCACGGGCGGATCTGTGTTTGAAAATGTGTGCCGGGCAGGCCGCCGCCCGGGGACCAGGGGTTCCTGGATCCAGTTTCTGCTTCTTGTTTGCCCCTCGGTGGCCTTGGGTGACCTCCAGGCCTTGCGGGGCCTTAGCTGCCCGGCGATGTCTCTGGGTTTGAGAACCTGAAAGTCCCCTCTAGCTGAAAAAATCCTTGACTCTCGGGGACTCGAGGCGTGCCTGTGTGGGGTGGGGGGGCGCAGATCTCGGTACTCTATATCTGACGGCAGTGTCGAAAGAGAAGTGGTTTGTGCTCCAGCTTGTGGGCTTAGAGGTCATTCTCTGGCTTCAGGCCGAGCGTCGCCACCTGCGGCTTCTCCCAGGCGTCTCTGTTCCCTAATCCCCAAGAGGCCTCAGGGGGTCGCTGTCGGTGTTAAACGCGCTGGAAGCCTCCGGGATAGCGCCCCGCCCACAGCCGCGGATAGCGAGGGTCTGCGGTTTTGTAAGTTCCCGGGGCCCGGCCATTGCGTCCTCCCTGCCCCGCCCCCCCGGAGGCGGTGTGTCCATCCCTCTGTGCAGATAGGTAAACTGAGGCTCCGGGAGGCCACGAGCCTTGCTGAGGTTGCCCGCCGGAGCGTGGCGGTGCTGGAAATGGAGCAGATAGATTCCGGGCTCTTCCGCAGGAGGGTGACAGACTTTTGGACTCAGCTCCCGCCCCAAACCAAAATTAGAGAAAGCGTGGAAATGTAAAAACGCGCACTGGGGGCAGCATCACCGCCCCCCCAGCCTCTGGGAATTTGTCTCCACACAGACTCCGGAGCTAATCAGTGGTGACACTTCCCTCGGTACCAAATGGGGCGGAAACTGGAGTATTTGATGTTTGTAAGTTCATTTCCCCGTGTGCAGCCAACCAACGAATTTGTCACGTGTGTGCCATGAGCCGCGTGTCCCCTGTCGCCACTGCCCGGTCCAGGGGCTCCAGAGGAGTTGTCGGGCCAGGCGTCTGGGTTCTGGGGTAACGAAGGGCACCCTGACCCTCTGCAGGCCGCCGCGTGCCCAGATTTGAAATCCACAGAGGGGAGGTGCTGGGGAGACGGTGGCTGATCGAGCGCTTCCTACTGACAGGGCAGGTCTGCGCCCACCTGTCTGCGCCCCCAGTCACAGCTGGGAGGCTTTCCTGGGGTCGCATGTGTGTGAGGGACAGACCTGGGAGTAGCTGCAGAGCCCAGAGCGGTGGACGAGCAAGCCCGTGCCCAGGGGCCAGGCCGTGACGGACGAGGGAGGCAGGAGCCAAGGCCCTGGGGTCGATGAGGAGCAGGAGGGGGTGGGAGGTGCTCAGCCTGCTGCCTTTCGGGGCGGGCCGGGGAGCCGAGTGTGGGGTCTCCTGCAGGGTGAGGTCCCGAGGACCGGCCCTGTGTGTGCGCGCCCCGCAGCCTGCAGGTGTGCCCGGCCCGGCCGGCGCTCTGGCGGCAGAGGGGGTGCTGAGAGGGCTCTTTGGTGGCAGATGAGAGGCAGGTGCCACCCGACCCTGCCTCCCCCCCCACGTGAACACGCACACACGCAAACACACACACTCACTGTTTAGGGGCTTGTCTAGCCCCCAGGCTCCTCGGGGTGGGGGGTGGTCACGACGCTTTCCCTCCCGGGGGTTCTCCCGCAGAGAACCGGCGCAGACAGAGCCCGAGGCCCCGGCCGGCCCTACCTTGGTCAGGTGCAGCTTCCCGCCCGAGCCTCTGGTGCAGATGATGAGGTGCTTGGAGAAGAGGAAGCACTGGCGCTCACCCTCCTTCTTCAGGGACAAAGACCCCAGGCGTCCCCTGGTGATCTTGCCCTTCTCAGACATGGGCACCTGGATGAGGGACCCTGTGGGTGGGGGAGAGGGCCCCTCACTGACCCGTCTCCTGTGAGCCCCACCTGAGAGCATCTCTGGAGTCGAACGCGGGGCTGAACGAGGAACCGGGCGGTCCCGGTCCAAGCAGTAAACCCGGGCCTGGGACCCACCCTGCAGCGCCTCCCCATGGCCGATGGCGGGACAGGAGTGGGGGATTAGCAGAGAGGCTCCGTGCACGACCCCTTGACCTCTGAGCGGGGGCCGGGCAGTGACAATGCAGGCTGAGGGTCTTGGGGTGGCAGGAGTCTGATCAAGTGAGGGGCAGGTTGTGGCCCAGAGGGGTTAACAAGAAGCAAGGGCACCCACTGCCAGGCCAGCCCAGGCCGACGTCACCAACCAGGGAGGCTTTGCCGCAGAACCTCCACCTTCCGTGCAGCACCGGGAAGCCATCGCGCAGAGCAACAGGGGACCTGTTGCTGCTCTCCCACTCTGGTCCCCGCCCCTGACACCCCTGGTCCTGCTTGGGGTCCCCCCTTCTGCCTCCTGCCTGTACCCATCACCACCTGGAGGAGCCCTGTCCTGGGTTTGTCTCCTCATGAGTCTGCCCTGCATAGCACACTTCTGGGGTGGAGACCCACTCTCTGTGTGTCCCTGGACCCCCTCGTTGGCCTGGCGCGGACTGGGGGGGCGTCAGTGTCGGCCATGTGACTGAGCCACCGAGGAAGCGCTGCCAGGTCCCCTGTCTGGTCTCCAGGTCCGGCCCCGCCCCCTCCCAGCCCAGGACATGCTGAGGCTCGGGGCCGTGGGGCAGATTCCTGGACGGTGGGGACCGTGCCTACGCTGGAGACATCATTCCTTGGGACAGTCTCAACACGGTCCAGTGTATCTTGGGGAGATGGGAGACAGGCAGGTGATGGGGTGGGTCATGTGGGGGCTTGGGAGAAACTCCAGGGTAATGATCCCCTTGCTAATGACAGCTGCACACGGGCTGGTGGGAGGTGCTTGTGATCCACGGGGCCAGTCGGTATCTGTCCTCAGCCTTTGCTCCTACACTCTCCCCAAAGGGACACGTGACTGTTTACCACAGCGTGCAACAGACAGCCGAGGCCGTCGGAAAGAACCGTGCTTGCAGCTGGAGGGAAGGATCCTGGAAACCGGCCGCATCTGCGCCTCGGTGTAGAGACACCACCTTGCTACGAGCTGTCACTGTCCCCAGGGCCGGGTTGGCCCCGGGGGAGGCTGTACCTTGTCTCACAAAGGTCTGGCTGGTGTCCAGCAGGATCTCGCAGCCCTCGATGATCATGCGCTCGATGGCCAGGTTCTTCCGGATGTTCTCTGTCTCGCTAACCTCGTCGTGCATTATCCTGTAGGGGCAGAGGCGGCACCGCGTTAGAGACGGCGGCCGCTGCGCCCGGGATGGATGCCGGGGTCTCGCCAGGCCTAGAAGAAAGTCTGGTGCCCAAGGAGGCAGAAGATCTTATTTCAGAGAAACGGAACTGCAGGTTAACAGCTAAGGAGCAGGTGTCTGAGTGACAGGTCCGGGCTGTGGGGCAGAGGCGGTAGCGCTGGGAGGAAGATGAGGCTGCAGGGGGCGTCCTGAGCACATTAACCTCCCCCCCCAACACACACCGACCCCAGCCTCCCCGACCTGCAGAAGAAGCCAACTATGTACCTTCCCTAGGGCCTTCGTGCTTCCTGTTCAGTGCCCCTCGGTGCTCTATGTACAGATGTTTTCTTATTTTTTAAAACTTTTACGTGTTGATTGTAGGGGAAGAGAGACAGCGATCTGCCGTTCCACCCGCCCGTGCATTCATTGCTCAACTCCTGCCCCGACCAGGGATCAAACCCACGACCTCGGATTATCAGGATGACGCTCCAACCCACAGAGCTACTCGGCCGGAGCCTAAAGCTGTTTTCCTAACAATGGCGCTGAAGCTGCTCGTTTTTGGAGGACGGGGTAATGCAGCTGGCTCAGGGATCACTGACTTCAGTTACTTCGGTAAATGCTGTCCCAGCTGGGAGGAGAGCAGGACACACCTAGCCCCGGGGTCTGAGAACGCAAACGGGCCGACTGCAACACCACTCATGTCCACGAGGTGGCACCATTTACCTGCTTTTAAAAAATACCGTGCGTGGGAAAATGGACAAGGAAGCGGTCCACTGTGCTAAGGGCCTTTATGGATTTCCACGAGTCTCGGATTATAGTCGGTAATTTACGGGCGGAGGGGGGTCTGGAAAAACACCCCACCTACTCCAGGGCAGGGCCTTTGCCTGTGTTGTTATTCCCCTGCGAATGCTCACACGCAGCTATTTACTTAATACTGACTGCAGAATGGTCTGTGTTCCATGGACCTGATTGGAAAAATTCTTTGCCTATTCCTCCTCAGGGCTTTTGTACTTGTGTTTTAATTCCCCCGAATTCTCGTATTTATTTTTTATCTTCACCAGAGAACATGCTAATTGATTTTTGAAGGGAGGGAGAGCCACATCGATGTAAGAGAGAAACGTTGATCAGTTGCTTCCTGTATGCACCCAGACCGAGTACCGAACCCGCAACCTAGGCATGTGCCCTGCCCAGGAATCGAACCTGTGACCTTTTGGTATACCAGATGGTGCTCCAAACAACTGAACCACACCAGCCAGGGCACTTACACAGGTATTTTAAAACCCTGGTTCTGGACTGGCTTAGGACTTGGCAATGCAGCTGGCTCAGGGAAGACCAGCGTCAGTTAGTTTCACGAGTTCTGGTAAATCTGCGAGGACCGTTTGACACATCTACCCTCAACCTGAAATACACTCAAATGTTCCTATTGTTTTTTCCTTGCCGCCTGCAATACCACTCAGGTCCACAGGGTGGCAGCATTTACTTGCTTTAAAAAAATACCCTTGATGAAGGCAGATGGCAAAGTGAGGTGCCTATTCTGCTAAGAACCTTCAATGGTCTTAAGGAGATGTCAGGACACAGTCTGTCATTTTTTTAGTGAGGCTCTGAAAAAAATTTCCTGCCTGTGTTTTCTCTGGGCTTGTTAGATGTTTCATCCCCAGGAACTTTCTTATACCTTGGTTTTATGTATTTAAGGTTTTATTTACATTTAATCTTTAGAGGTGGGAATGGAGGGAGGAAGAGAGGGAGAGAAACATCAATGTGCGGTTGCCTGTCACACGTCCAACTGGGGGCCTGGCCCGCAACCCAGGCTCGTACCCTGACTGGGACTCGAACCAGGAACCTTTTGGTTTGCGTGCCCGCACTCAATCCATTGAGTCACACCAGTCAGGGCTATACTTTGGTTTTAAAAATCACGGCCCTATTCTGACTTATTACAGGAGGACCTAGCAATGCAGCTGCCTCAGGGAAATCTGACTTTAGTTAGTTTTGATGGTCCTGACAAGTTTGGGAGGATATCTTGACACATTTGCCCCTGAAATCTGAGATACAGACAAGCATTTCTATTATTCCTTTTCTACTGTCTGCAATATCACCCGTGTCCACAGGGTGGCAGCATTTACCTAGAAAAAAACACCCTCCTCCCCCGCCCCAATAGGTGCCGGCAAATGGAGCCGTGAGTGGTTCACTAGGAACCGTGAATATTTCCAAGCGTCTGCCCAAGTAGTCTGTTGTTTTTCAGTGGGTATCTGCAAAAATAGCCTACCTTCTTCTCAGGCCTTTTGTACTTTTACGACTGCTTTAAAAATGCGAGCAACGGCCTTGATCATTATTGGAGGACCTGGCAATGAGCTTGGCTCCAGGAAGACCGATTTCTCTTAGTTGCGTAGATTTTGACAAGTAAAGGAGGAAAACCTGACAGGTCTGTTTCCTAATCTGGGATGCTCTCCCTATTATCGTTCTGCCGACTGCAACACCAGTTATGTCCACGAGATGGCACCATTTACCGGCTTTTAAAAATACCGTGAGCGGGCAGATGGACCATTGAGTTGTGGACTGTGCTCAGAGCCTGGATGAGTTTTGAGGAGTCTTAGCAAAGTACTGGGTCATCTGTGGGGAGGAAGAATCTCGAAAACTGCCCCACCTCCTTCTGCTCAGGCCCTTTGCGGGTGCTGTTTCCTCCTGAATGCTCTTCAAACAGCTGTTTCCTTTATATTAATGCTTTGGAATGGCCTGCTTTTTTTGCTTTTTTTTTTTTAAGATTTTTTTTTTAGCCCCAGCTGGTGCAGCTCAGTGGATTGAGCGTTAGCTTGCAAACCAAAGGGTTACTGGTTCAATTCCCCAGTCAGGGCACACGCCTGGGTTGCCGGCCAGGTCCCTAGTGGGGGGCGCGTGAGAGGCAACCACACATGGATGTTTCTCTCCCTCTCTTTCTCCCTCCCTTCACCTCTGTCTAAAAATAATTTTTTAAAAATCTAAAGATTTAAAATTTTATTTTTAGAGAGAAGGGAAGGGAGGGAAAAAGAGAGAAACACCCATGTGTGGTTTCCTCTTGAGCACCCCTACCGGGCACCTGGCCGGCAACCCAGGTGTGTGACCTGACTGGGGAATCGAACTGGCGACCCTTAGGTTCACAGGCTGACACTCAATCCGCTGAGCTCCACCAGTGGGGGCTGGAATGGCCTGCTCTTGAAGACCCTGGCAATGCAGCTGATTTGGGGAAGACTGACTTCCGTTGCTTCTGTGTGAGCACAAGTGAGTTTCAGACTTTGCTCAGAATACTGATGGATTTTTAGGAGTCTCAGAAAAGTAGTGGGTCATTTTATTTGGGGAGATGTCTTGAAATAGTACCTCGCCTGCTCCAGGAAAAACAGAGAGCACCCTGTTTGTTTGCTGAGGCCTGACATTCTGCGAGGGAGGCCAGCAGGAGGGCCGGTCAGTGTGCGTGGCTTACAGGGTCTCTCTCAGACCCTCTCCAGTTACACCCCGTGGCCAGCAGCGGTCACGCTGGTGCCCTAGCACTCGTGACTGATGGAATCAGCCGGATGCTGAGCAGATCACTGAGACCCCCTGGTCCTCGGCGTCTGGAGAATGGCAGGGTGAGGGTGGACAACCGTATGTTGCATACACTTAGCGTGGGCCTGGCCCACGAGAGGTACTTTGAAAACTGGTTGGTATCACCGCTGCTGCTGTCATGGAGGGGGAGATGGTGTGCCTTCCACTGCCGCCTCAGTTTCCCCTCCGTGCTACCAATGCTCTGACAGAAGCCCCGGCCTCAGCCCTGTCCTGCACAGGTGTCATTGAGGCCAGCGAGTTTTGGGGGCTGTGTGGGAAGGCAGCACGGCTACCAGGGCCTGGGGAGACCAGTGAGCTTAGGGGGTGGGGGTTCAGGAGAAACAGTGCGTGAAGGCCAGAGGCGGGAGCAAGCCAGGGCCCAGGAGGACTGTTCAGAGGACCGCATAGAGGACCCGTCATCCGATGGCCTCCTGTGGGCACAGGGCTTTCTCAGCCCCCGGGGGGCTGAGAGGGGAATGAAAGTGTTACTGTCATGGTGACAGGAAGCCTCCTTTGTGTTGGGTTTAGGACCAGGTGCCGGTGATGGGGCCGAGGGGACAAGAGGGGGCTGCACACCAGGACCCCAGAGGGAGGGAAGGGGACCAGGAGCTAAAGCCACATGCCTTGGCACTCAGCTGCCACCTGCAGCTCGTGGGCAGGCGTCACCCAGTGACAAGAAGCCTGGTTGCCTCATGGGGTCCCCAGTTCCCATCGGGCAGTGTGTAGGATTTGGCTGTCTGGGTCACGGGAGGCCTGGGGACCCCCATCCCCAGTGGTTTTTGTCTGCAACCTCGTCCTGAGTGCGCCTCCCCCTGGCCCTCCTCCCTCGGGCCCTCGGGCCCTGGTCCAGCCCGGGCCCCCCTCTGCCGGACTCGAGCAGCTGGTCAGGACTCCCGGCAGGGCTGGGGGCTAGACAGACCCTCCTTGGCAGCTCTGAGCCTGTCTCTGAGCACGAGGCTGCCTCTGCTCTTGGCGCCCACACACGGGGAGTCCCCTGCACTCAGCCCTCACGTCCCATCTCGTTTCTGCCTAAACTCATTCCCTTGGTGGCCTCGCCAGTCTGACGGAAGAATCTGCAATGTCTCCTCCCCTAAACTGCAGACTCAAACAGCCTCTTCCCTTCGTTTCCCCTCCTCCTTGGGTGTCCCTCTTAATGTCAATACACCCCAGCGGCGAGGCAGGAAGACCCCTGCGCACCATCCCCCCAAACTTCGCTCATCTCGTTTACCCATCTGCGACTCACCTTCTCGCTCCCCTCCTCTGACCCATCAGAAACCCCATCTTCAGGAAGCATCCAGAACCCAAACCTCCTCCTCACGTCTGCTTCCACCACCTTCCGCGGGCCAGCGTGGCCACACTCTGGGGCAGGGCAGCACCTCCTCCCCGGTCCTCCCCGGTCCCCGGGGCCCTTGCAGAAGGAGGCTCCCTCAGCTTCAGGGACCCGAGAGGGGTCTTGACTTGCCCACCACGGTCACTGCCTGCACGGACTGGAGCCTCGGGCATCTGAAGGCCTGGCCCCCAGGACGCCCTCGGGCCACCTGCAGCCACGGGCTCTGACTCAGTGACAGTAAGAGCAGAGGCCGTGAGCAGGCTCCCGTCCTGGGAGGGGGGCCCTGCCTCGGACCCCGTGGGCTCAGACTGTGCACTGTGACCCTGTGCCAGGGGACTCCGCTTCCCAGGCCCCCAGAATCCTACCCTGAGCATGCGCGTAATCATCTGGGGCCTGGCACTGTCGGAGGGGCATCCTCGGCCCCGACCCGCGCCTGGGGGGCCGCCCGCCCCCGCCGGCTCACCTGGACAGCTCCTCCAGCTTGGACTTGGCGTAATCCAGGCTGTTGCGCTCCACGTGCTCATGCGGGGTGTGGGCCAGGAGCTCGTGCAGCGTCAGGATGTACCTGGGGATCTGCGGTGAGGGGGGACGGGGACAGAGGAAGAGCAGCGATGGAGAGGGCGCTCCCAGCTCCCGGGGCACCTGCAGGGCCAGGGCCCCTGGCGGAGCTGCCCCCTCGCCGCCCCACGATGCCTGCTCCGTGGCGTAGCACCGGCCTCGCCTCGTTCCGCAGGCAGGGCCCGAGACCTCTCCCGCTGTGGCTGCGGCCCGGCGCACCTGGAACATGGGGTAGGTGAGGAAGGTCTCCAGCGTCCTCTCCTCGCAGTCCGGCTTTGCCTCGTAGTGCTTGAGCAGCTTGTCGAAGTCGCGGTTCTGCTTGCAGTGCGCCAGGATCTGCAGGCTGTACTGGTGGTTGCGCACGAACTCCTGGTAGATGTTGAGCATGGGCAAGAGGATGTCGAACAGGTCGGCTGCAAGGAGGGTGGGGTCAGCGGGGAGCCGCCCTGGGAGGCAGCGCCCCCCACCCTCCACCCCCGTCCTGGACAGAGGCTGGATTTTGGAGGGGACTCTGGCCAGGCGGTGGCCGCCGACACGGGGACCGCTTTGGAATCACAGAGTTCGAGACACAGGGTCAGAGCAAGGAGGGGTCGCAGGTGCTGTGTGCATCCTCCCTGCCCTTTCAACACCCCGGCACTCGTTCCCCAGCTGCTGGTGGCCAAGGGCTCCCAGCCGGGTCCCCCCAGCCAGGAACTGCTTGGCCGAAGGAGGTTGCCTGGCAAAAGTCATACCCCAGCCAATGGCGGGTGCAGGTGGGGACATAAAGGCTGCCCCGTGCCTGACCTCGAAGGGCCATCCCAGCTACCGAGTTCCTGTGGGGTCAGCCGAGGGCTGAGTGCACCTGCATCAAAGCTCCGGGCCCCTCTGCCCGGCCCCCACGTGGAGGTGCTGAGGCCCCCCTTCCAGAGTGTCCCACCTGTAACAGCACCTCTCTGAGGTCACGGGCACCACTAGGTGGCCTGGAACCGGGTCTCCTGACTCCCAGCCCCACGCCCGGCCTTATGAGTCTCTGCCCCGCACCTGTCCCTTCATCTGCACGTCCCTGTCCTTCCAGACCTCCCCAGCTCTGTACCCCTGGGGCAGTGAGGTGGGTCCCCCGCTGGCGGTTCTGTCTGTACCTCCTGGGTGGACAATGTCCTGCCCTCCCAGCCCCCTCACTCAAGCCTGCCCTGCGTTCTGACGGGGTGGGCCGGAACGTGACAACCTCCACCAACACCCCGTGCTTACAGGTGCTGGAGCATCACGTGGCGGCCAACAAGCCCGAGAAAACACGCGTGACACTGTGCAGTTAAAAAAAAGACCCCGTGGCAAGGTTCGAACTCTATATTCAGTAGGTTTGCAATTAGGTAAAACTGGGAACAAACAAACCAAAAAACCCCTCGAGATCTGCCCATGGAGAAAAACGGGAAGGAAACACCCAAGTGTTTGCGGTGGCACTTTGGGAGGCAGAACCATGCTTGGTATTTTTAAATGTTTTCCACTTTTCTGGGCTCTCTAACTTTCTCAAACCGGTACATACATATTACATATTCTTTTTAAAAGGAAAAAGCAGACAAAGAACTTAAAAATACATCACTTCCTCCTAGACACAGAGCTTTTGCCAACCTCTCTGTCCTCTCCAGCTCCTGTGGGTCCTTAAGGGACCCCCTTGGTTCCACTCTGGAAGGGGACAGCGCCGCTGGCCCCAGAGAGGCGGCCCTGCGGGGGGCTGGCGCAGGCGGGGGCGGGCCTGGGAGCTGGGACTCACCCAGGACCAGAGTGGGCCAGCTGGAGATGCGGGCCTTCAGGCCCTGGTAGAAGATCTGGTGCAGAAACATGATGGTCTCGCTGAAAGAGAAAGAGAAGGACGAGGTAGGCCCGGGAGTCCCTGCCTCTGCCCCATGCCCGCCCCCGGGGCACCCAGCCCAGGGCCCGGGCGCCCCCGGCAGCAAAGGGCTCTCTCAGGTGGGTCCTGCTGTGTGACTGGTGGGGCCCGGGGCGAAACAAATATGCGAGGCTCCTGTTGAAAAAGGACCAGGAATTTCTAGAGGTGACAGCAGAGCACTGGGGTCCCTGGCTCGGGAGGGGAGGTGCCCGGAGGGCAGGGCCCCCGGGGCAGGATCGTGGGCTCGGATCGTCAACGGCTACAACGGTGAGAACCTTCATCGACGAAGCCTCCGCTTTACAGGCAGAGACCGTGAGGATCTCAGCGGTGATCCTGCGCCTCAGAAATTACCGTTGTTACCTGTCCAGCCTCAGCCAAACGATGTCATTGGGATTGGATGGGCTCGAAGGGAAGTCACTGTTGGCGGGCTGGTTGGACTTTCTCTCCCCTACGGATTCAGCTACGTGGATTTCTGCTTCTGGGGATTGGCTACTCATGCCCACTTGCTATTTCTTCGTCTTACGGATTTTAAGTAACTCATTCTATGTGAAGCACACGGTCTGTACACCCAACTGGAGCCATTCTTGCTCAGCCGTCTGCCCACCCGTTGTGTGTTCGGTGTTTGGGGCAGGTTTTCCATTTCCCCCGAAGAATTTTGTGACCCCGTCTCTGTCCACCGCACGGTGATCGTCCAGGGGGAAGCCAGGCACCGACGAAGTCATCCTTCGGGGCTGTGATGCTGCTGCAGAAGGGGCCCCACAGGGAGCGACCGGGGAACATGGGGGTGGTCGGGGACGTGCCACCGAAGAAAACGGGTGACAAGAGAGCGGGAGGAAACAGACGTTGCAAGGAGAGTTGGCTGGGGTGAGCGGTCCAGGGAGAGGCAGTGACAGCTGCAGGACATACTGGGGACACGCTCAGCTTCCTGGCTGCCCTCCTGTGCCCCGAAGGGGGTGTGACCTGCCACGGCCAGTGTGGACTTCAGTGCCTGCCCCTTCTCTCCCAGCCCATGCGACAGAGCCGAGCTCCCCAGTAGGCCTCGTCCTCATCCGCCCAGGGCCCCAGGCAGCTCCTGGCAATCAGTCAGAGCAGCGTCCGCCACCAACCCTCTGTCACTGGGAGGGTGCCTTCGTGACAGGGCCATGCTCGTGGCTCCCAGCGCACATGTGTTTCTGCGCCCGGCGTTCTGAAAGGGGGACGGCCACGTCTGAGCTCAGTGCCTTGGCTAAGCAGCCCCTCCCAGCGTGGCGGCATCCTGGAGGGCTCCGCCCACTGGAGGGGGGCCTCTCTCTTTCCAAGGACCCCTTTTAATGGCCGAAGGCACCAAATAAATCAGCATCAGGTTTTGGGAAAGCGGTGAGCAGACATGACTTCTGTCGTAGAGGAAGTGCCCTTGAGTGAGCACGCCGGGGACGCAGGGGGTGCGGGGTCGACCTGCATTCCTGGGTCGGCCTCCGTCGCGAAGCACTTGGTTCCTGTGTTTTCATGTTTCCTGTTTGTACCTAGTTTGCTCAATTTTATTACCCACCAAGTATTTCACTTATTTCAACCATTTCCTGAGATGATCCTTTTAAAAAGCGGTTGGCGCAGAAGAGCAGTGGTCGGCTCAGCCTCCTGAGGTACCGCCAACCCCGTATGAGCACCCCGGTAGCCGCTTGGTGAGCTCTGGATGGTGCGTCCAGGCGAGGAGGCGAGCCAAGGGGCCTGAGAATTTTCAATTCGAACCTGGCCCCCAGGTCGCCGTGACTCGTATCAGGGTGGAAGAATGGGATGTAGTTAGCATTTTTTTTTTTTTTAATCCTCACCCAAGGACTTGCTTATTGATTTTGGAAAGAGGGAGAGAGACACCGATCAGCTGCCTCCTGTTCGGGCCCTGACCGGGAATGGAACCCGCGACCTTCCAGTTTGCAGGACGACGCTCCAACCGGCCGAGCCACGCTGGCCAGGGCCACGGTTAGCTTCCTGCAGCTTGGTTCCTACCTCTCCGCCCCACTGACATCTCGGGTCGGGTGATCCTCTGTGGGGACCTGTCCCGGGTGCTGCCGAGTGTTGGGCAGAATCCCTGGTCTCTACGCCCCAGATGCCAACGGCAGCCTCCCCCCGCACGCCCCGCACCGCAAGGACAGCCAGTTCTGACAATCAGAAATGTCCCCAAACATTGCAAATGGCCCCTGCGGGGAGGGCTTCGCCCGCACGACCTCAGCAACCTCCTTCCTCCTGGGCCCCCGATTCCTCATCTACCCTTGGTGGGAACTGGCCGGGGACACTCGGGCTGGGGCTGGGCTCGGTGCGGGGCGGGGGGTCACCTGTTGAGGAAGATGCTGCTGACGTCGTCGTGCGTGATGGGGGGCTTCTTGGAGCTGGCGGCCATGCGCAGCGGGCGCAGGAAGTTGTTGACCAGGATGTGCAGCTGCTGCACGTACTCCGCCTCTGCCTCCAACATGCTGAACACCACCTGGTTCCGCTTGCGCATGCTGTCGGCGTGCGGCGACCGGATGTAGTCCTGGATGATGGTCTTCCACTTGCGCCGGCACAGCCAGCCCCGCAGGAAGCTCTGCACCTGCATGCCCACGCGGCGGGGAGACGGGGCGGCCGTCAGTGTCATGGGCGCGGACCCCCCAGGGCGGGGGCTGCGCACCGTCGGTCGGTTCCCGCGCTGGGCGTGCTGGCGCCAGGGCACAGGCGAGGACCAGGCCTGGCATTGCCGCCTGCAAGGTCCCGGGCGAGGCGCCCGGTCACTCTGAGGCCGTTTGCCAGCTGGACAAGGGGGTTGACGTGAGGGCGTGTTCTGCCGACCAGGAGCCTCCGCCGGTTGGAAATGCAGACCCCCGGGCTCCCCCTGGCCTCTGCACGTTAGCAAGACCCCCTGGCTCCCTCAGAAACCCTCTCTGAAGGAGGACGCGGTGGCCCCAGCCCCTGTAACGGGAGCGGGGTGACGACAGAGGGTGCTGGGCGTGGTTCACACCTCTCGTCTTCCAATCACATTGACCCAAGAGCCCAGAAGCTTCTATTACAGCTCGTCCCAGGGAGAGGGCAATGATCAAATTGAACAGAAGATGGCAAAGGAATTGCTCTCATGCTGGGGCCTCGGAGCGCCTTTGAGAACCCGCGCCTGCCCAGAGCCGCCCCATCCTGACCGGCTGCTTGTCTCGGATTCAGGCGTGGCCTCGTTTTGGCAGGAACTCGGGAAAGGCCTCCATTCACACACACACACACGCTCTAAGGGGCACACACTTCGAATTAGGTGCCACGAAGTTCCCTGCCATCCCCGCTTGGAGGGACCCAGGGCATCCAGAGCACGAGTGCCGCGCGGTGCGTGGAGGGGGCGCTGGGGACCCAGGGGTCGCCCTGGGCAGGTCAGACCTGCTGGCTGGCTGGGGGTTTGCCTGGAGAGACCAGGCTGGGGCTGGCCAGTGCCCTCGGACGGGAAGCTGTTCTCATCAGTGGGCGATGACAATACAGGGAAGGAGGTAGGTTTCAGCTGCTGTGTCACAAAACGTCCCAACCCGAGTGGCTTCTCAAAATGGGGCGGGATGCCCAGTGGCGCCACAGCTGAGAGGGACGGCCAGGGCCGTAGGACCTGCCTTTCCAGGATGTGGTGTGTCCCAGGGACCACGGATGTGGGCTCAGGACCCTGGTGGCCACCGTGTGACCCAGGCGAGTCCCTCTGCCTGTCGGGGCCTCAGTCCCCAGTGAGGTGTAGAAGCATAAAGCCTCAGGGGACTGGGAATGAATTCGTGGGCAGCAAAGCTCCCAGAAGGTGCTTAACCCTTCTGCTTGCGAGCGACCAGAAACCCTGAGGCTTCAGTGAGATGTTTGGCTTTCAAAGCGCTGGTCACAAATGGGAAAGAAAAAGGGAAACGACGTGTGGGCTCAGGACCCCAAGACTTTGGGAGGCGGCCGCGCCACCTGGGGGTCCCTGTGCCCGCTCTGCGGGTGGGTTCTCTGGTGTCACTTGTTTCCCTGAGGGTGAGTCAGGTTTCCTACCTCAGGTCTGGGAGGCTGCAATCATGAACCGTGGGTTTCACTCTGCAGCCGCCGGGTGGCCAGGGTGCTGGCCACCACTGGGTGGACCATCGTTCCTTCTGAGATGTCTGTCCCTCTGGACTCCAACTGGGCAAAACTGGTGGGCGCGACTGCGGGCCCTTATAGAAGCCGATGCCCCGTGCTGAGGTCTGCTGGGGCCTGAGGGGCCCCTGTGTGCAAGTGTTTGCTGACAGCGAGGGGGCCGTGCAAGGGAGTGGCGTGCGGGGGGTGCCTGGCGGGCTGGACGAGGCTGCCTGGTGTTGTGAGGAAAGCGCCTGGCGGGGCAGGGAGTCCCACGGCCTGGTTCCAGATCTTTCTTTCACGGAGCGTCAGTTTTCTCGCCTATAAGATGGGCTGAGCCACCCTCCTCACGGGGCCGACCAGACGAGATGGTGTGACCGGGGTGCTGGGGTGCCAGGGCTGTGCCCTGGGGCAGGGGGACAGGGGGCTCCGTGCAGGGGGCGGGAGCGGGGGTACAGCCCGGAGGGCAGGTACAGACCTTCTTGATTTTCTTGATGTCGCTGTCCTCGTCATTCGGGGTGACGGTCTGGGTGGACTGGATTCGCTCGTTGTCCTTGAGCAGGGAGGCGATCTGAGACAGAAAGAGGTCAGCTGCCCAGAGGGTTCCGGGCAGCAGGGGAGGTGCCCCGCCGCTCCTGCCCTCACTGCCCGTGTCCGCGAAGCCAAGCTCCCCTGCTCTGCGGGAGGCCTCTGAGCTGGACGTCCATGCGCGAGCGCTGGAGGGGGGCCTGTCCACCTGGGGTCCCGGCGGCGGGGCTCTGACTCTGAGCGACCTTGGGCCAGGCCGTCCTGCTCTCTGGGCCGCAGGCAGCCATCTGTCCCCTGGGAGCCGCGGCCTGGATCTGTCGTTCTGTTCCCTAGCACCCGCCCACTGTCGCTGCCTTTGTTCTTGGGTGTTCATGGAGGTAAGATATAGGTAACATAAACTGAACACGCTCCCCAGTTTTGAGTGCACCGTTCACATCTTTGTGCGGCCATCCCCACCCCCCCTCTCCAGACCTTTCTCATCTTCCCAACGCGAAGCTCTAAACTGCTCAAACATCCCCTCCCCACCACCCTGCCCCAGCCCCGGGCAGCCCCTTCTACTCCCTCTGTCTGTGAATTTGACCCTCTAGGTCCCTCGTGTAAGTGGAGTCCCTTGGTGTTTGTCCTTCTGTGACTGGCTTGCTTCACTCAGCGTCATGTCCCCGAGGCTCACCCACATTGTAGCAGGAGAATTTCCTTCCTTTCTAAGGCTGAGTGGCCTCTGCTTGTCTGTAAAGAACACATTTTGCCATCTATCCGTGTATCGATGGGCACTTGGGAGTCCCTTTCTTTATCAGACCTCCCCCACGGGCAGCCCAGTTTGTGGCCAGAGGACGCAGGTGGCTGTGGCAGAGTCCTGTGGGCTCGGCTGTCCCTGCCCTGCGTGGGCCTGAAGCCCTTCCCTGACCTAGAGTCATCCTGGGGGCACCACCTAGAAAACGGACCAGCCGGGAGCGAACATCAGAGCTGCTGTAAAAATCTCCATCTGATTTGGGGATCAGAGAGACGGGCACAGCCGGGACCTGGGGGGCTACTCCGGCGGGCAGGCCAGGGCCCCCTCCCACCAGCCCTGAGTCTGCAGGTCCTTGCTGAGCACTGCTCACCAGGGCTACCTTGTGCTGTGGACGTTCCAATCCTGGCATCGCCTGTTTCCTGCCAGGCACAGGGCTGGGCACTCTACACATACTATTGGCCACGTTAATACGTGAATTAAAACAACAACAACAACCCGGAGCCCTGGCTGGTGTGGCTCAGTGGATTGAGCTCCGGCCTGCGAACCAAAGGGTCGCTGGTTCAATTCCCAGTCAGGGCACATGCCTGGGTTGTGGGTCAGGTCCCCAGTAGGGGGTGCACGAGAGGCAACCACACAAGGATGTTTCTCTCCCTTTCTCCCTCCTTTCCCCTCTCTCTAAAAAGAAATAAATGAAACATCTTTAAAAAAACAAAACACCAAGAACAACAAAAACCTCAGGCAAAGGAAAACACCACAGTCACTGGGCCCTACATCTGCAGTGGCGGCTCTAGCCGGGGGCCCAGTAGGTCAGTTGGGTAGAGCGTTGTCCCAATGTGCCAAGTGTTGATCAAGCAGGTTTGATCCCTGACCGGGATCAGTCAAAGAGCGCATGAATGAGTGGAACAACAAATCGATGTCTCTCTTTTTCTTAAAAAAAAAAAAAAAAATCAATAAAAAAAAATTAAAGGTAGCGCCTGCCACAGAGGTGGCTCCCCCTTCGAGCCACTCGCTGAGCCGCGGGATGAATGGGCCCTCGCAACTGAGCGAAAAGAGCCTTTGAAAGCAGAATGCAAGTGTTGCCCGCTCTCCACTCCCGCGTTGCTAAAATTACCTGGCGATGCCGGGCAGAGCCGCTGAAAATATCTGACTGAGAAATATTCCGCGCCGGCAGGGGGGCTGCTGCTTTTCTTTTCCTAGTGTCCCCCCCTTCCGGTTTTTTGATTCTCTGAGAACATTTGCGCATTGAAATAAGGGCCGATTCTTTGATCTCTGCTCTCTGGGGCTAAGGAACACACACATGTACACGCGTGCACATGTGGACACGCTCCTGGAGCACTCAGAGGCTTGGGTGTGCCCGGACCGCACCCTCGGGGTCGGCCTGGTACCATCGCCTTCATGCCAGCGCGCTTTCTTTGCGGGCGTCGGGGTTTGCACCTGGTGGCCGTTTTCTCTTTGGCTGGGCGACGTGGGGGTGTGCATGTTGCGCGTGTGTGAATCTGTATTTAAAATCGATGGCGCCGCTCTCAGAGAGAGGCATACCAGGACATCCACCCAGCAGGGACCAGGGCAAAAATAGATGCAATTAGGCCAGGTGCTGTGCTTCCTGCAGAGGCGACACCGGCCGCCGCAGAGCCTCAGTGAAACACCTCAGTGAAACTCTGCAGCTCCGGGAGCCCCAGGACCCGGCGGGAGTCTGGGCCACAGCCCACCCCTTCCAGGGGCCAGTGTCAGATGGTGGCAGGGCCCCGTGTGAACTCACAGAGGCAGGTCCCTTCTGGGGCGGATTGGCCACGGACCCTGGTGGCTTGTCCATGGGCTGCTTAGCTGACCCTTGTCAACGGTGGCCACGGAGAGTTGGGGCCGTGGCTCACAGCCCAAATTGCTGGCAAGTGTTCAGCCTGGCATCTGGGCCACCCACTCGTCGCCTGAGGACGGGCCTTCTTGGCCCTCATTTGCCACACCCCTCAGGCCCCGCGCACTGGCCGCACCCCGCCCCACTGCCCTCTTGGTGCAATCTCTGACGGTGGAATTAGTCCAGGTTTTCTCTTTGCATTTGCAGCCAAGGTTTTGCTAAAGACGTCTGCATTTCTTGCTTTTCAACCAGCGGCCACGTAACTCGGTTCTCTCTCCTTCCTTCTCGAGTCCCTGCGGCCTCTTCCAAGCCTGGGAGATGCCCGTTTTGTTCTCCCTCTGTGCCAGCCCCTCGACATGCCCCGGTGGGGTGGCTGTGCTGGGCACCATCGTGGGCACGGGTGGGACGGGGCTGGAGGTGGAGAAGTCGGAAGGGTACCTGGAGGGGTTTCCAGGGCAGTGGGGAGGGCTGTGTGGAGGAGGGTCAAGGCGCTTTTCTTCTATTGTCCTCAGAGTCGGCCCCTCGTTGACCCGCTTTATATATCAGGTTCCCCGTCAAAGTTTGTTTGCCCAACAATTCCACGGCTACAGTTTTATTTTAAGCCAGTGTCAGCCTTGTAGGATGAGGAGCGCTTCCAGGCCAATAAAATATTATGACTAACTCTAAATGCCGGCCCTGCAGGGCCAGCCTGAGTTCTCCAAGTTTATGTCCAATCATAAATGGGGGCAAAGTAGCCGTTAAACCAGGACGTGGCCACGCGGAGCACCCCGGAGGAGGGGCAGCTCCTGCGAGGCAAGCGTCCCCTTGTGATGGATGGTCCTTGGGACTTTTGGTTGTGAAAGATGAGGCCCGAGGGGGTTGTTCGCGTGGGAGAAAACAGACTCTGTGAAGTTTCACGCAGACTTTTGTTTGGTCTGATCTCCTGCTGCGTCCTAGGAGGGGTGGCCGGGTGGTGGCTGGCCAGAGCCCTGGCTGAGAAGGACCCAGTGTGTGGTTCAGGGCTCTGTGTTGCTGCCTTGAAACTCTCAAAGTCCCCCTGCCCCCCATTTTCATCTTGCACTGGGTCCTGCGAATTACACAGCGGGTCCTGAAAAAGGTGTGTTGGTACACACGTCACGACCAGGTCTCTGCAAGAGAAACTCGGACCAGCAGGTTCCATGTGTGAGGTCCCTCACCCACTGTGAGGCCACCAGAGGCTGAAAATGGAGCTTGCAAATTCCTGAAAACATTGGCTCTTTGCAGTTGGTATGAGCAGCTCCAGTACGTCATTGGATGGAGGGTGAGGGGCGTCATGGAGAAAGAGGCTATGAACCAGACCACCAACAAAATGGCACATGGGGGTGCGCGGAGACATGTCACCGAGGGATGCTTGTCACGGGAAAGGCTGAGCGGTGTGAGGCAGGGATGTCTTTTCTTTTTTCTACACTGTCTTCCCTTTCAATACTGCTCCGTCCAAACCTTCTGGCAAGTCTGCGACATACCCTGGCCTGTGTCTGGGACTTGGGGACGGAAGGAGGGGCCGCAGCAGTTGTCATCAGAGCTCTGATTCTCGTGTTCTCCTCGGACACAGCAGCATTGGGTTTCGCAGGTCCCGGACCTCGGGCGTGGTCCTGTGTCACTCATCAGCTGCGACGTTCCTGTCCCCTGACAAGACAGTGGAGCTCCAGCAGCCCATGTTCCTGGCCGTGAGTGAGAACGCTGTGTGACTGAGAAAGTCACCTTTGCTGTTTCAAGCTGTTAGGACGTTGGGGTGGTTTGTTACAGTGGTACAACCCAGATGACCCTGACGGGCACATGTGGTGATCCCCAGGTGATACCATGGCGACTGCGGGGAGTGACGTGGCTGGTCTGGGGAGCAGGATCTGAGAGCAGATGGTGGCAGGAGAAGGGGATCCCCGGGATCCTCAGGAAGAGTACGGTGGGGCCTCAGGGAAGCTGTTTGGCATCAATGGGGAAAGTCGAACCCCAAGAGCCTGGGGCAACCAGGCGGCAGACAGTCACTCCCTCACGGGCAGCCTTTCATCTGCCCGTCTCCTCAGTCGCGGGCGGTAACTTGCAGGGCATCCGGAACTCCAGTGCTGGGGTGACTTCGGATAAGTCCCCCCCCACGGACCTCCGTGTCCTCGGGCCCCTCCCAGCTCTGACTTTCTAAGGCCTTGATTTTGTCAGGGGGCTACTCCCCACTTCCTAGCTTCTCGCTGCCCCCTGTCACCTGGTGGCCGACTTCCTGGGCCACGGGCTCTGTTTCCACCTTTCTGGAGCCCGACCAGCGCCAGCAGGTGCCCTATGCCCCGCGGGATGTGTGCGTGTGTGTGCGAGAGACACACAGAGAGGCCGCAGCCCGAAAGCGTCGCCGAGCGGCCTTTCTGAGTGTCCTTGGAAACAGTCTTTGCCCTGAAAGGGGGTGCACTCAAGTGGAAACATTGTTCCAAATTCCCACAAAAGGGCTCCCACGCTGCCACACATGCAAACAGGGTCCTAAAACTGACCCACTTTGTGCCCCCAGCCCCCACCCTTGAGCCCACCCTTCTCTGCCCTCCAAGCCCCTGAATCTCTTTAGGGCACAAGCAACCCAAACCCACACCCACGTTGGCCCTAAAATGACTCGCTTCCCGACTTGGGTCCCCACGAAGCCCTACTATCGTGCCAATTGCTCTGTGTCCCACAGTGGGACCCCAGGGAAAGACACCTCCATTTCTCCAGTGTCCCCCCACCCGCACCCAGAGGCTGACGCCTATCCACCCAGGAAGCCCTTGCTGGGCACCTGCTCTGTGCCAGGCATGAGTGACAGAGGACACAGGCCTGCCCTCAGGGAGTTCCCTCCAGGCTGGGGGGCACGGGGGTGGGGCAGGGAGTCCCCAGGGGGGTTCCCCAGGTAGGGACACGTGGGAGCAACAAGGGCCTTCCACACGGTGTCCGCACGACCAGAGGCCCAGAGGCGCCCGGCTCGCAGCCGCGGGCGTTGCCACGTGAGGAGCTGGCGGGGGGGCGGGGGAGGTCAAGCTCAGGTGGGCCCAGGCCTGTCGTGAGTGGGTGACACCTGGACATCCTGACTGTGAGCTCATGACCTGGTACTGGGGTCCAACCGCGGGTCCCTCACAGGGACTCAGTTTGGACTCTGGGGTGTGTGCTGGGCTGAGGTGGACCCTGAGGCCGTCTGTCGTGGGGACCAGTCCGAGAGTGAACCGGCCGGCCTAGAGACGGGGCGAGTGCCCATCATCGGAGCCACGTGAGGAGGCTCGGGGCAGAGCAGACGGGCTGGGAAGCAGACAGGCGGACCCGGGAGCCCGCCCTGGCTCAGCCACCGGCACCCGTGTGGCATGCGGGCCGACCCTGTCGCAGTGGCTGTGGGGCTGGGGCAGCCTGTCTGAAGGTGCCTGGTGGGGCTGCAGGAGGTGCGTGAACGGAAAGCGTGGCTGAAGCTGGAACCCCGAGCTGACGTTCCCATTATTCTGCACAACCAGGTGGGGCTGGCAACTTCAGACAGCACCTGAGGCATTAGGAGGGAGACTCAGCAGGGCCTCCCGCCCACCCCTCATCTAGGTACTGGGTGGGGACATCACAGTGCACAGGGCAGGGGGGCTGGGGGTTGAAGGTGGGGAGTCACCTGTCTGCCATGGGTTGTTGGGACAGTGGGCCACGGGGAGGGGAGAGTAACTTCCCTGCCCCCGGCCAGGGCCTTGTAGGTTTCGCCTTGCACTGCGCCCTGACAGTGAGGCGGCCAGCCCTGACCACAGGAACCTGTGTTTCCTTTTTTCCCTCCTCAGCTCAGAGCCCACTGTCCTTGTGTGATGTGGCCAGGTGGTTCTGAGTACAGTAGGAGTGGGGGGCATCAGACCCTTCTGTTGGGGGTGGGCAGCTGGTGGGGGGCACTGCAGGGACTGAGAGCCAGCCTCCCAAGCTTTTAGGAAACTTGGGGTGTCGCTAGAGGGCAGATCCTGGAGGTCTGGGCCGGGCCTGGAATTCTGCATTTCTAATCGGCTGCTGCTTTGCGGACCGCACTTGCCGTAGCGAAATTCCCGAAGGCTTAACCTGGCAACTGCTGCCTGGCGAGCTCCCATCATGACATGCGGAGGGAAGCGACTGCTTGGACTTGAGCGGTCTAATGACCTACCAGGGACCCTGTGCCCCCCAGAGTCTTGGGTGGATAATGTGGAAGACTGAGTCGGTTGCTTGTTGTCATAGAAACTAGGAATCTGCCTATAAATTATCTCGCTCAGTCCACACAGCTCTGAGGGGTAGGGATAAAAAGCCCGCCAGAAGGGGAGGCACAGAGAGGTTGGGGGATTGGCTCCAGGTTGCAGTTTTAGGTGGCAGAGGTGGGCTCTGAACCCCCATCTGACCACAGGGGTTTTCACTCTGCCAGCTGTCCCCCATCCCGTCGTGTGCCCCCTGGTCCGGAGGGGCCCAGGGCTGCGGGTGGGGGCGGGGACCGCGGGCCGGCCGTCACCTCTGCCTTCAGCCGCTCGATCTCGATCTCCCCGTCCTCGATCTGCTGTCGCAGCTGCTTGGCCACCGTCTTCTCCGTCTCCACGATTTGCAGCAGGTGCAGGTACTTCTGCATCAGGGCCTCGTGCTCGGTGGCCAGGGTCCGGTAGCTGTGGACAGGAGGGCGCGACAGGTAAGAGGTGGCCGACTTGCCCCTAGAGACCCAACCAGAGTGGGGCTCGCCACCCCCTGCCCTCAGGAGAGGGACCCGACCCCCAGGACATGGCGAATATCTGATAACCTCATCGCCGTAGCTAATGTGGACACTCCTGAGGACAGGGATGCAGAGAGCCTGACCTCAGGGCCAAGGCCAGTGCTGTGACCATCAGAAAGGATGTCTGGTGAGCTGGTTCCCAAAGATCAAGGAAGGACCATAGGATCCATCCATCTGCTGATCCTTCATTCCTTCCATCCATCCTTTCAACACCTGTCCCTTGATCGTTTATCCTTCCTCCCTTCATTTCACTATATAAGGTCAGCATGTACCCTTGCATTCATACTCGCGTCTTTCCCACCCACCCACCTTTGCTGAGCTTCGGGCCCTGGGGATGCCAAGAACTGCAGTGCCCTCGCCCTACATTCTATGGGGAGACAGACACAGAAACACAGATATCCACTGAGCCAGGAAGATCTGCTGCTCAGAGGGGTGCGTCTGGGTGTCCCAGCCCCTGGAGTCCTCAGCTCTGCCGGGGGATGGTTGAGGGTGACAGCCCAGCTTGGAGCCTCCAACCTCTGCAGCACACACTCCTGTCCCGCCAGGGCCCAGCGAGTCTCACCAGGGCGTGAGGGGAGCAGCAGGGGTCCGACCCTTGTGTCAGAGCTCAGAGCGGTGTGAGGATTTTGTCTGCAGGTGAGAGAACCGAGGCCCCAAGGGAACACGGGGCTGGTTCGTGGCCGTGCAGCAGATGTGTGGCTACGTCCCGCTCAGAGCCCTGGCGGCCTTGCGCTGTGGTGTATCCCTAAAACCCATCACGCAACCAAATGGTGGTCAGTTCCGCCAACAGGAAAACAGGTGCGAACCTGGCTGGGGCAACACCACTCCTCACAGCCCATCATTCCCTGCGTCGCCCAGGGAGGCAGACCCCCAGCTCCTGGGTTCTGAGGAAGGCCCCGCCTACCTTCCATCCCCTTTCCCAGCCACGCCCCCTCTTCCAGGGGCGTGGGCTCGCCGCATGTCTCTTTGGCCTGGACCGCGGGGCAGGGCACGTACCTGGCATGAGCAATGGCCGCCACCCACTCATCACAGTCCTTCGCATCCTCTGTCCTCAGCTCCAAGGCCTTCTGGTTGTCGTGGCTGAAGTTAACTGTGAAATAATGCTGCGCGAAGAGGAAATCTCCGGTTACCGGCGTGTCCGCGCAACCGCCAGCGCCTGTCAGCCTGGCCGTTTGCAAAGCGCCCGTTGGCAGGTCCGCTGGGCACAGACGCCTGCGCTGTGCGGGTCGGAGTGCCGTACTAGCTGGTGCGCTCAGAGCCCCGATTAAGGCCGGCTTCGTGCGGCGAAACAGAACCCGCGTTTAGGGTATTGTGAGAACCCACGAAGCCGTATTCACCAGCGAACTGTAAAACACCCGGTGTTCCCCCATCAGGTGTGCTAGGGGAAAACACAAAGAGAGCCTCCCCGAGGGGCCAAGTCAGGGCCGCACGGGTTTAAATCTACCCCCAAATTTACCCAGCACCGTTCCAGGTCCTGGGGGCAGCGTGAGGAAGAGACAGACTCAGTCCCCAGGAGAGCCCTCTGGAAGCCACCTGTGTTGTGTGCAGGTGACTGGCGTAGAGCTGGTGGACACACGCCTGTCACGGTGCTGTGTGCGCTAACACACGTAAAGCTCTTAGAACAACGCCCGAGGCCTAGTGAGCGCATGGCTGGTGAGATTCCTGGGGTGCAAGGGCCCTCAGTGCAATGGAAGCGAAGGGCTTCCCAGAGGACGGGCATTGGTCCAGGGTGGGGGGCGGGAATAGCGGTGCCAGGCGCCGGCTGGGCAGGGGGACAGGGAAGGGCGGTGGGCTGAGCGGAGGGATACGGGAGCCAGAAGAACAATTCCCAGGCTGCGGGCTTGAGCGCCTAGGTCGGGGGTGGGGAGTGCCACAGGTTGGGGGCACTGGCAGACAACGGGAGGGTTTACAGAGTCTAAGAGGGACCGGGTAGGGGGTGGGCTTGCCATCGTGCGTGCCTGTGGGGTCTGTCTCTCCGGGGTGCAGAATGGGCTGAGGGGCTAGGCTCAGGTCGACGGGGAGCTGGACAGGCATCAGCGAGACAGAGGGCGGACGGGCGCCAAGCGGGGGGCAGCCTGTGGAGGCCCCTGGGTCTGGTCCTGGAGAAGCCAGAGGAGACCGGCAGACGGTGCGGGCCAGGGCGGGACCCTCGAGCCTGCCCATTCAGAGGAGGTCCCAGCGGAGCCCCGAGTCCCTTTGTCCCTGGGTGTCTGGGCGGTAGGGAGCAGTACAAGGTGGGGTGCGTAAACTATTTTTAGCTTCTGCTGACATTTACTGTATTTCTGTTAATTGTCAGTCTGGGTGGCAGCCAGGGTGCGTGTGTATGTGTGTGTACCTGTGTGTGCGTGTGTGTGTGTGAGTGGGTTGTTGCAGTCAATGTCTCTCACTTGTTTCCTAGGAAACAGATAACTGGGGCTATGGAATTAAATGTCAGCCACGGCCTCCAATAACTGAATTTAGGAGGCCCCGGTGGGCGCCCCTCGAGACGGAAGCAGGTGGAAATGGTGCCACAGGTGGGTGCCTAGCGTTTCCCCCTCTCGAGACAGAGGACGGACACATACGTGTTCATCTCCCTGGATCTGTTTAGCTCCACATTCCCCAACGGGAGCAGGTGTTCTGGCCTGTTTTGCAGCAGGTGCACCTGAGGCTCAGAGACGTTGAGCCACCTGCTGAGGGCCGCACAGCTAGGAGGCGGATGAGCCAGGGCAGCAAAGGTTCACCGAGCACCCGCCGTGGGGTCTCGCCCTGGACTTGGCAGTGGGGTGAGGAGATGAAGGAGTTTATGGGCAGATGAGACTCGGGGTCCTAGTGCAGAAACAAGGCTCCCTCAGCGACACTGGGTGGGGCTCCCAGGGCAGGAGCGAGCTCCATGTAACTAGAGCGGGGGGAGAGGCCGGGTGAGGCTGGGTAGTGGGACATCCCAATCCTGGCCTGGGAGACTCAGGTGCGCCTTTTCTCCTTGGGTTCCATTAATAAGCACCATAGTGGTTCCGACAGAGTCCCTTCCCTTCAGCTGGTCCGAATCGGCCCCTCTCCTTCAAAAAAGAGATCCCCTGCCAGGAAATCCTGCGACACTGGCACTGAGCCACTGGCCTGGGCACGCGGAGCCTTCGTTTGCTGAATAAGTGATGGAAGGCATTTGTCACCATGACACAGGAACTGGCCTTACGAATTGGTTAACAGCAAAAGCCACAAGTAGGTGACACTGAGTCGGCCTCTCTGGCATGGTTGGTGACCACATGTGGGACTCCTCAGGGAGAGCGGAGGCCGCCACCACTGTGAAGGCACCGCGCAGTCCTGTGGGGAAGGACACTTTTCCCAACTCGGTTCACCGTGGATCCCTTCGGCTTTCAGTTCTTGGGAGAGCTAGCAACATCCCATCAAACCAGTGTTCCGGGAAGTCCCCTCGGGAACTTGCGTTTATATGTATTATTTACGGTGTAGACTTTGGGGCCTCCACTCTGTATTTCCTTTTCCACAAAATGGGGAGGGTATCGCCCATGCCACAGGCTCGTGTAAAACAGTCGGTGCCGTGGGAGCTCCCGCTCGCAGAGAGCTCAGGAACGGTCTGTGAACCAGCAGGGTCACCTGCGAGGCCCAGGCGGCGGGTGTGCTCGGCCTGGCCCAGGAAGCACTCCTGCGTGTGCATTCACACGCGTGTACACACGGCGTCCCTTAAAATCCATGTCTACCGGGAATCTGTGAGTATTTGAAAATTGGGTCTTTGCAAATGCAATAAAGTCAGGATGTGGTCGCACTGGGAGAGCAGGACACGTAAGCAGGGAGACAGACATGGGAGTGATGCGTCCGTGGGTCACGTGATGCTTAGGGTCAGGCGCAGGAAGAAGAAAAACTCTCTTCCAGAGCCTTCAGGCCTCCAGAAATGTTAGTAAATTTGTTGTGTTAGATTTAAAAAAATAAAAAACTCTACCACCTGTGCAGCTGCATGCACACATGAGGCAGCCACTGCTGAGGGTAAGGCCTGGGAGGGGCTTATAAACTGAGTGACAGCTGTGCTCAGATCTTAGGATTCTTGCCAGTCAGCAGTTCCTGGCTGTCTTTCCATCGACCTCAGCTCTGGTTCCTTTCTCATTCCTGATGGCAACTAGACACCAAGTTCTGTGTGTCGAATATCTCTGGACTCTGCCTCCCTTGTCCTCGCTGCCATTCTCTGCCTCAGAGCTTCCGTGTCTCCTGCCTGGCCACCCCTGAGGCTGTGGTCCCAGCTGCTGCCAACCTCAGCCAGCCCTCTCTACCTCAGGTCGCCCGACACCGCAGCCACATACAGGGGCTGTGCTAGAGAGAACCAGATGGGGCGCCAGCCGTGTGTCTATGTGCATGGTCACCTGCCCTGGCTTAGAGTCCATCCCTCTCCTTTCCTCCCTCAACAAGGGGCCATCTGTGCAGACTCCTCCTCACATCCCCCTGGACATCCCAGGCCCCCTTTCCACCTCTCACCCTTAGGATCCCAGGGAAGCCACTCCATTCTCCAGTGCTTGTGGGGAGAGGTCCCATCCTGACCCTGGCCAGGCCGCCCCAGGTGTGCCTTCCGACCTCTGTCGCCGCTTCTACAGCACAGTGTGCACTCCTCAGCCTCGGGCTCTTCCCGGCCTGGCTGCACCGACCTTGTACCTGACACGCAGCGGGGCCTCCCTGGGTACGGTATTTCCCAAATGGGCCTGCTCGATGGTCTCTACCGGACCCACTGGTGCTCCCGCATCCATCCTGCCTGGCCCGCCTGCGCCCACAGAACACCCCTCACCTGATGTGGCTACCCAGGGGGCTGGACCCCACTTCATGGCCCTCTCCCCCCGCTGCGAGTGGCCTCATTCCCTCCAACCTGTGGCTCTGAGCTGTCAAGGCTGAGACTTGCCAGGCCTCTATCTGAAAGTGGGGCGCCTGCTTCAGGACCCTGGCCAGCTCCCGGTCTCCTGCGCAGTCTGAGCCGCCTACTGTTCTCGCCTGCCGCCCAGCCCAGCCCAGCCCAGGGCTGAGTCCTGCGGCCGGGACTGACCGGCTGTGCACCTTGCGCTCGCTCACGCAGCCGCAGCTGAAGGAGGTGAGAGGCGTGGCTGTAAGGTCAGAATGGAAAAGCCTGGTAGTTGCCCTCAGGGCCAGCCTTGCACGAGGCTCAACCCACAGCCCGGGGGCCTGTGTCAGCTCAGCGCACCCCTCCAAGCTGCTGACCGGTCTGGGCTTTCGTGGGAACTCCTCCAGGCCACAGAGGTCACACGTGGCTGGTCCGGCACACACATCGTTCCATCTGTCCTCACAGCTCACAAGCCTGCCCCTCAGCTTCCCACCGGCCACCTCTCTGATGTTTGCTGAGTGAACTTGTCTGGATACGTCTGCCCTTCGGTTTTTCTTTGTAAAAGCAAAAGACATCATGTATTTGCTCTTCTACCATTAATCGTAAGAGGCTTTTATTTTAAGGTCTGAGTTGGATTTCTCCAATATGAAAAACATAAGAACTCAACTGGGAAGTATCTTTTTAGAAAATAATTATCTTACTTTTCCAGGAAAGCAGATTGCATTAGCTTTGCTGGATTAGTAATTTCTAGTCTTTAATGTAGTAACTTCCCCCATGTAGCGACTGGCCTGGATGTGCCCT
>PVJD01008966.1:0-67324 GCA_004026545.1 Mormoops blainvillei
TATCCCTTGCTCTAAGGAATAGTACTTTAGCTTTAAACTATGAGCTGGGGAGTCCTCTTAAGTAAAGGAGTATTTTTGTTTTCTTTTTAAATATATTGATCTTAGAGAGAGAGAGAGGAGGGAGAGACAGAGAGAGGAACATTGATTTGTTGTTCCACTTATTTGTGCATTTGTTGGTTGATTCTTGTATGTGTCCTGACTGGGTATGATAGAACCCACAACCTTAGTGTATTGGTATGACTCTCTAACCAACTGAGCTACCCAGCCAGGGCTTAAACACAGGAGTTTTAAGCAGAAAAATTACATGGGGATCTTTTTAAAAGATCACATTGGTTGCTATGTTGTTGTTGTTGTTTTTAGGATTTTATTTATTTTATTTTTAGAGAGAGGAGAAGGGAGGGAGAAAGAGAGGGAGAGAAACATCAATGTGTGGTTGCCTCTCACGTGTGCCCTATTGGAGACCTGGCCTGCAACCCAGGCATGTGCCCTGACTGGGGAATCGAACTTGTGACCCTTTGGTTCAGGTCGATGCTGAATCCACTGAGCTACACCAGCCAGGGCTGGTTGCTGTGTTGAAAATAGACTACACCGTAGTCTATTGGAGACTGCATCTCCAAAGGGGGTATGTTTGAGCTCTCTGAGTAGACAACATGAGAAAAGCTCATTCTCCCAAGTTAAAAAACTTTATAGACGAGAAGATTTGATCCCTTTATGAATCTTGTGATAGATGAATGCGTGGAGATGGCAACCAGTGGGCAACAGAACAATATTGGAGTGGCGGTAATATGAGGAAATAGTATCATGATAGAAGCATTGGGACAAGTATAAAGAATGGCTGTGTTCGCCAGAGAAATCAAGTGCTTCCACTTATCCCCTCTCCACAGCACCTGTTCTACTACAACGTAAAAATCGAGTCATATACATTTTCACATAGAACTTTTGTTAAATAAACTTTTGTGTTGTTAAAAAAAGAAAGAAAGAAAAAGAGAAAAGAAAAAGAAAAAAAATTGCCTTCAGAGCCACCGGTTAAGAAGACCATTGGAATAATCCAGACAAGGAAATGATGGTGGTTTGTACCAGAGTGGAAGAAAAACGATAATGAGAAGCTGTGTCACTTCCTGGATATTTTGAAGACAGGGCCAAAAGGATTGCTCATGGATTTAAGGAGAGTATAAGAAAAACAAATGAGTCAAGTATGACACCAAAGTTTTTGACTTAGAACAGTGTTTCTCAAAACCTTTTTTTCCTTATTGTTGCCCCTAAATATTCTTTTTAGATATTTTTCCTAATGCCCTCAACCCCCATGACATTTTAATGCCACCAATATACTGTGTATATGTTTATGTACTATATGTATATCTATGCTTTATACAAGAATAAGCATGAAGTTTACTCTTTTTATTCAATGCAGAGTTGACTAAAATCTTTAAGTTAAAAATTAAAAATGTGCCCTGGCTGGATGGTGCATTTGGTTGAAGTATCATCCTGTACACCAAAAAAAGGGGTTTCAGGTTCAATTCCTGGTCAGGGCACATACCTAGACTGTGATTTCAATCCCTGGTCGGGGCACATATAAGAATCAACCAACGCATGTGTAAATAAGTGGAACAACAAGTCAATGTATCTCTCTCTCACTAAAACTCAGTTAATCACCCTGACTAGTGTGGCTCAGTTGGTTGGAAATCGTCCTGCCTGGGTTGCGTGTTTGGTCCCTGGTGGGGGTACATGTGGGAGGCAGCTGATGGGTGTTTCTCTCCCTCTCTTTTTCCCTCCCTTCCCCCCTCTCTAAAAATAAATAAATGAAATCTTTTTTTTAAAAAAAAAACAGTCAATTGAACTTCCAGCCAAGATGGATATATAGGTAGATATACTTTGTCTCTTCACACAACCAAGAGAAGGAAACAACAAATTTAAAAACAAAAAAATAACCAGAACTGCCAGAAAATCTAACTGTATGGAGGTCCGACAACTAAGGAGTTAAAGAATAAACATTCATTCAGACCAGCAGGAGGGAGGGAGATGGGCAGCTGGGGTGGAGAGGACCTGGCAAGGCTGTGGCTGGTGGACCAGGGTGGGCAAGGCAGCAGCTGGCGGGCCGGGCAGTCCCGCATTTGAGCGTGGATGAATTGGGAGCAACAACTGGGGAGTGAGAGAGACCGTGCAACCCAGGGTTCCGGCACAGGAAAAGAAAGCCTCGAAACCTCCACTGGTAAAAAACCTGTGGGGGTTGTGGCAGCGGGAGAAACTGCCAGTCTCACAGAAGAGTTCGTTTGAAAGACCTACAGGGTCCCAGTATGTACACAGACCCACCCACCCAGGAATCAGCACCAGAAGGGCCCAACTTGCTTGTGGGTAGCAGGGGAAGTGACTGAGAGCTGACCCAGAACCAAGCAAGCGGCATTGTTCCCTCTCCAACCCCTCCCCCACATCAGCACCACAAGGCAGTGACATGGGTTGCCCCACCCTGGAGAATACCTAAGGCTCTGACCCTCAAATGTAATAGGCATGCTCAGAAAAAAAAAAAAATATGGCCCAAATGAAAGAACAGATCAAAGCTCTAAAATTAGAACTAAGTGATAAAGAGTCAGCCAACCTATCAGATGCAGAGTTCAAAACACTGGTAATCTGGATGCTCACAGAAATCCATGACTATGGTCGCAAAATGGAGGAAAAAGTGAAAGCTATGCAAAGTGAAATAAAGCAAGATATATAGGGAACCAACAGTGAAGGGAAGGAAACCAGAGTCAAATCAACGATTTGGAGCAGAAGGAAGAAAGAAACATTCAACCAGAACAGGATGAAGAATCAAGAATTCAAAAAATGAGGAGAGGCTTAGGAACCTCTGGGACAACTTTAAACGCTCCAACATCTGAATCATAGGGGTGCCAGAGGGAGACGAGGAAGAGCAAGACATTGAAAACTTATTTGAAAAAATAATGAAGGAGAACTTCCCCAATATGGCAAAGGAAATAGACTTCCAGGAAGTCCAGGAAGCTCAGAGAGTCCCAAAGAAGTTGGACCCAAGGAACCACACACCAAGGCACATCATCATTACATTACCCAAGATGAAAGATAAGAAGAGAATCTTAAAAGCAGCAAGAGAAAAAGAGACAGTTACCTACAAAGGAGTTCCCGTAAGACTATCATCTGATTTCTCAAAAGAAACCTTACAGGCAAGAAGGGGCCAGAAAGTATTCAAAGTCATGAAAGGCAAGGGCCTACATCCAACATTACTCTATCTGGCAAAGCTATCGTTTAGAAGGGAAAGGCCGATAAAGTGCTTCCCAGGTAAAGTTAAAGGAGTTTATCATCACCAAGCCCTTATTAAATGAAATGTTAAAGGGACTTAGCTTAAAAAAAAGATGATCAAAAATATGAACAGTAAAATAACAACAAACTCACAACTATCAACAACTGAACCTAAAAAAATAAAAACAAAAACAAACCAAGCAAATAACTAAAACAGGAACAGAATCACAGAAAAGGAGATCACATGGAGGGTTGTCAGTGGGGAGGGTGAGGGTGGAAAATAGGGGAAAAGGTACAGGGACTAAGAAGCATAAGTGATAGGCATAAAATAGGGGGGGGGGTGTTAAGAATAGTATAGGAAAGGGAGAAACCAAAGAACTTATATGTACGACCCATGGACATGAACTAAGGAGGGGAATGCCGGTGGGATGGGCAGTGCAAGGCAGAGGGGAATAAAGAGAAAAAAAATGGGACAGTTGTAATAGCATAATCAATAAAATATATTAAAAAATAAAAAAATAAAGAAATTCAGTAGGTTTCTCCAATCGAGTAATTCTGGTTGGTTCAGTTTATCATTGTATGCTAAAGCCAATCTAACTCTCATTTAATTATGTCAAATAGCATAGATCATTTTGCCCATAATTTGTCCAGCTTTTATATTCTTTCACGTCCCTTGTTTGTAAAGGAGATATCACTTGACATCTCATATTAAAAAATGTCTATGGTTCAAAAAAAAAAAATTAAATTAACAAAATATTTTAAAATGTTAAAGCTATTAATATTAATTTAACTTTCTAACTATATTTCTGAGTAAACTTGAAAGTAATTTATTTATTGATATAAGTTGTAATAATAAATTACATATACAAATTATTAATTTACATAAACATGCAATAATAGCAATGTAATCAGTTTTTAAAAATTTATTCTAAACTGTTATATTTCCACAACAAAAAAGAAACAATCCAATTAAAAAATGGGTAGAGGACCTGAACACTTTTCTCAAGAACGCATACGAATGGCCAACAGATATATGAAAAGATGCTCAACTTTCTTAGCTACAAGGAAGTGCAAATTAAAACCACAATGAGATACCACCTCACATTTGTTGGAATGACTATTATCAATAAGACAAGAAATAACAAGTGTTGGAGAAGATGTGGAGGAAAATGATCCCTCACATGTATGTACAGCTGGTGGGAATGTAAATTGGTACAACCACTGTAGAAAACAATATGGAGCTTCCTCAAAAAATTAAGAATAGAGCTACCATATGACTCAGCAATTCTTCTTCTAGGTATCTACTCAAAACATTTGAAAACATTTATTTGTGAAGATGTAGGTACCCCTATGTTCTCTGGAGCATCATTCATGGCGCCAAGCCATGGAAACAACCTAAGTGTCCTTTGATGGATAATTGGATAAAGAAGCTGTAGTACATACATACAGCGGAATACTTTCAGCCATAAGAAAGGATGAAATGCTGCCATATGCGACATGGATGGATCCTGAGAGTATCATGCTAGGGGGAAAAAGACAGAAAAGAACAAGAACTATATGATTTCATTCATGTGGGATATAAAGCAGAAAGCAAAAAACAAACCAAAAAAACACACTCAGATACAAACAACACTATGATGGGAAGGGGGGCAGAGGGAGGATGAAGAGAGTAAAGAGGGTCAAATATATGGTGGTGGGCACACAATGCAATATACTGATGATGTATTATAGAATTGTACACTTGAAACTTCTGTTATTAACCAGTGTCATCCCAATATATTTAATTTTAAAAAACATTTCAAGCAAAACTGAAACAATTGAAAAATTAAGATCTTAAAAGTTTTAGCGTGCCTTCTGCACCTGCCAGTCCTGAGCGCTCTGGCTGCTGGTCCCCATAAGGGCCCAGACGCCTCCGCACTGCCCTCCCTGGCCTGCCAGATCCTGAACTGGAGGGCAGAGCTGCCTTTGGGAGAGGGGAAAGGCACACAGCAGTGGGAGTTGGGTCGGCCACAGCAGGGTTAACCTTCATTTCAACTAATCATGGGAGAAATTAAAGTCTGTCCTGATTATAGCTGGTTTAGAAGTACAGTTCTCGTTAAAAGATTATCATGGATGACAAAGACAGTAAGATATGGTTGCTCTATGATGCAGGTCCCAGAAATATAAGGTGTTCCCTCATATCCCTTCTCCCAGTGAGTGGAACTGCAAATGTATTTTTCCACCAGACTATGGCTTTGACTGTATAGGTAACCCTATACAGTCATAGCTTTGCAATATCCAGTTTATTGGGACCATCTTGAATTCTGTGATGGGTTCATAAAACTTTTGGACCATTACGATTGGATAAAATACATCTTTTGGGGGCTTCTTTGGGAGGCTTTCTGGCCCCCAAATTTGCTGAATATACTCACAAATGTCCCAGAGTCCATTCCCTCATTCTCTGTGATTCCTTCAGTGACATCTCTGTCTTGAACCAAACTTGGACTGCAAACAGCTTTTGGCTGATGCCATCATTTGTGCTATAAAAACAAAATAGTTCTTGGAAACTTTTTATCTGGCCCAGTACACCCTGCGATTGCTGATGCCATTGATTTCATGATGAACAGGCTGGAAACTTGGGGTCAGAGTGAACTGGTTTCAAGACTTACCTGAATTGCCAAAATTCGTATGTGGAACCTCATAAAATTTGGGACACCCCTGTAACCACTGTGGATGTATTTGACCAGAGTACACTTTTAACTGAAGCTAAAAAAGAAACCTACAAACTGTATCCTCATGCCCAGAGGACCCACCTTAAAACAGTGGGCAATTTCCCATACTTGTGCAGAAGTGCAGAGGTGAATCTTTATGTACAGATCCATTGCTGCAATTCCATGAAACCAAATACATGCCCTGGCCCTGTTGATGGTCAGTGCCGAGGAAATCTATGTGCAGAACGACAACCTCTGCATCAGTCAGGAGGAACAATAGCTGGGGCTTTGGCTGGGGCTAACGAGTGATCCAGCATGTTCTTGTATAATCAGTGACATCAGTGCCTGCCAGTCAGTCTCTCTGTTCAGTTCGTCAGGATCACCAATTACCACTGTTTGGAAATAGGACTGCTGGTCTCTGTTACAGGGGGCAGCTCTTCTAAACCACTATAACTGTTCCCTATTTGTTTTTTGGGGTTTTTTTGTTTGTTTGTTTGTTTGTTTTTAGCTTTTGAATTTGAAGAAGTATTTTTGAAGACTCCCATTTAAAGAATTCTGAAAATTTTGCTACCAAAAGTCTTCAACATTGTGTTGTTGTGTGAATGTTAATTTCTGAGGTTTGGGATTTTGTGGGGGATTTTCCTTGTCTTTTTTTTTCTTTTCTTTCTTCATGTCTTTCTTTTTATGTTATTTGCTGTAAACACTGCACATCAGAAGGACATTGGTTATTTTTATGATTTCTTGGTTATAACCATTATCAAGTGGCAAGTGAAAGCCAAGTAATGCAAATTTGTCAAGAAGAAGGGAGAAATCAATTGTCAGGTGTTGCTGTGTAAATTGCATAACATGAGGAATGAGCATTGGATTTGACAACAAGGTGATTATTGGGACTGTTTGACAAGGGTTGCCTCCAGGAAGTGAAGTGATTGGAGAGAGTTCTAGAGAGAGTTGGAATAATGGAGATACCACATATATACAATTCTTTCAAGAAATAAAATGGGAGACTTGAGCATCCCACCCCACCTTTGCACCCCCTCCTGTGTACCCTCCACCTGTGCACCTCACTCACCTGTTCACCCCCTAAGCCTAGGGAAAAAAGAAATAAAATGGGAAAAGAGAAATGGGGCTGAAGCTGGAGGGGGGAAATGTGAGATCAAGGGATTATTTCTTTTTCCAAGATGGAAAATAATTATAGTTGATGTAAATGATACATTGAGAAAAATATTGATACATGATAGAAATGGGACAATTTATGGATTGATTTTCTTGAGTAGGTAGGAGAGGTTAGGATCAAGTGATGGATCCACAGACAGTTCCTTTCTTGCAACAGCAAGGTAGAGAGAGAATCTAGGTAAAGATTTAGGTAATTTGGTAGATTCATTGGTGAGAATGTACAGAAATTCTTTTCAGTTGCTTCTCTTTTCTCAGTGAAATAGGTAGGCACTAACAGTAGGTGCTGAGGCAGAGCCCTCTTAAAAGACACCAATGATCCATTAATTGCCAATTCCAGTACACTTATTACAGCCTTAACTTTTACTTTTCTGTTACATAGTACGATGTTAAGAGCAAGACATCTAGAACCAGACTGCTCAGATCCAGTCTCTGCTGCTTGCCAGCAGCAAGTTCAGGTAAATTTCATAACCTCTCAGTGGTACTATAATTATTAAATGAGTTAACGCATGTAAAGTGCTTATTTAGAGTAGTGCCTGACTTAGTAAAGGCTGGATGATGATGTCGGCTATTATTACACTTCAACCTTCCTTAAAGCTAATTTCCTTTTGCTTCTGTTAAACACAAAATCCTTAATCAGTTCCCACTAACTTAATGGCTCCTTTCTCTGCCCATTGCTAGTTTTCTCACCCCTTATGTTTGCCAAAGTTTCATTTTTAGCCCTTCTCTCATCTTTCTCCTCCTTCTCTCCCAAAGATTAAATTTATCACCTGGATTCGGATTTATTTAAGCTGGATATCCTAGTTACCTTTGATTCCATACCTTCTGTCTAGTTATTCAGATCCTATAGATATCTACCCAGAAATCTCTTCCGTAAATTCGCTTCTTTCCATTCCCCTTGCCTTCTGCCTACATAAGGTTATTGTTACCATTCTAATGAACTATATATCAACAGCATCACAATCAGTTTCCCAGCCTATCTCTTCAGCTTATATAGCATTACCAGGTTAATCTCCTAGTTCTCTTCTACTCAAAACTAAACAGCACAATAAACAACACATACACACACAAACTTGTTCCTCCTTACCTACCAAGTTAAGTAAAAGCCCTGGCTTTTAAGACCCTCCACAATGGTAACGATCTCACTTCCCAGTATTGTCTTAAATGCATTCCATCTGTAGTTCCTTGGTCACTAAACCTTTGTTCTCTTTAAATATATCCTGTAATTTTCTATTTATAATTAATTCTGTTGTTTCTGCCTAAAATGTTCTCTTCTATTATCAAAATTTTACCCGTCTTTTAAGCGCTACCTTAAATTGCCTCTCATGCAAACTTCCCTGATCATTCCAAGTGGATGGAATTTCTCTTTTGTACTGTAGCATCCTCTGCCCTGGATAAAATTATTTGTATTCCCTTGTTACCTCCAGGAATATTGCATTGAATAACATGTAAAACACCTTAAAACTGTATATTGTTAAACACTTAATTATTACTGTATTGTCTTACCCAAAAATAATTATTGGGTACCTATATTCCAATGGTAGTGTGATTGTTCAAGATATTTTTAAGTTTATTTTATTGATTACACTATTACAGTTGTCCCAATTTTTCCCCCTTTCTCCCCCTCCACCCAGTACCCTCCTTCCCTCCAGCAGCCCCCCCCCCACCCCCAGCTTAGTTCTTATTCATGGGTCATGCAAGGATATTTCTAAAAATCCTCTAAGGTAAGCCATACACAGGGAGGAAAAATCAGTCCAATTACTTTATAGTCACATTAAAAAAAACCCACAAAAATTCCCACAATGTTGTCCGTGTTCGTGGGTCATTCATACATCTTCTTTGTCTAGTCTTTGGGAATTGACTGTGGGAGCTGGGGTGGGGCGTGGGGTGAGCAGAGGAGGCAAAGGAGAAAAAATTGGGACAACTGTAATAGAATAATAGTAAAAGAACGATTAAAAAATAAAAACAAAAACCAAAAAAACAAAGAAAGCAATTATCTATCTTGATCATCCCATTTTATTCTCCATTATAAATTCCAAGTGACTTTTAAACTTCTTTCCAGAACTCTTCAGAGGACAAACAACTGCCATTAACTAAAGACTTCATACATATTTTGAAACAGATTATGAAAGAAATTACTGTTTTAAGTGATAACAGCATTCCAAGACAGGAGCCATTCTGACACTAACATATATTTGAGAGGGCACATCTGTTTCTACTTCATTTCACAAATGAGGCAGCGCATGTAGGGGCTTAAGTGTTTGGGCTCTAGTCAAACAAACCTGGGTTCAAGTTAAGCTCCACCACTTACTAACCATAACCATGGGGAAAATTACTTACTCTAAGCCTCAGACTTCTCCCCTCTAAAATCTACTTACAAAAGAGGCAATGCCTATTGAACACAATGCTCAATGTAGTATGGAGTCAAGAAAATTAAAAAACAACAAAAACCACTTTGAGGTGAGATGAAAGATTGCTCAAGACAGGAATAAGTCTCATTGTGAATACTTTATAGTACAGTCATTTGCTTCCTTATGATGTTTTGGTCAAAGATGAATTGCATATATGACAGTGGGCCCGAAAGATTATCATGGAGCTGAAAAATTCCTATTGCCTGGTGATGCCATATCCAACATGATGTCATAGTGCAACGCGTTACTTATTTGCTTATGGTGATGCTGGTGTAACAAGCCTACTATGCACATATAATTATGCACAGTCTGTAATGCTTGATAATGATAGTAAACGACTGTGTAACTGCTTTATGTATTTACTACACTATACTTTTTATTATTACTTTAGAGTGTCTTTAATAAGTCTTTCTACTTATTAAAAAGAAAGTTTGAAGACCAGGGGAGGGGGAGCAGGGGCTGAGTGGAGGTGGGCCAATGGGGGAATGAGGGACATCTGTAATAGTGTCAACAATAAAAAATTTTGCCATAAAACTGTACCATGTTACGCTGGCAGCAGCCTCACACATCTCATGTTTACTGTGTCTCTTGATTGCATCATTTTATCTTGTGCTTAATTTAATCTCATGTTGTTTTGTTCATCATGACCCCTAAGAATACGCAATCCATGGCTAATGTTCCCCATAAGAGGCTGCGTCGAGTAATTAACCTAGAAACAAAATTAAAAGTGATTGAAGACTACACATGTAGAAAATGAGTGATGATTATTGCTTGCCAGTCAGGCATGTCCCATTTCACCATGGCCACGATCCTGAAGAACAAGTACAAAGTGATGGAAGATGTTGAAGGATCTGCTTCATCAAAGGCAATGAGACTAACAAAAATTCGAGAAGGGTCTATGTTCGACATGGAGAAACTTCTAATGACCTGGATTAAAGACTAGACACAGTTTATGCCTTTTAGCACCATGACTGTCATAGCCAAAGCAAAAAATTTGTTTGCAATGTTGAAAGAAAAGGCTGAGCCCAGTTATGTTAAATTTACTGTTATCTCTGGATCATTTAAAGGATTCAAGAATCATTGTTCATTAATGTGAAAGTGAGTGGTGAGTCTGTGAGCACTGATGTGAAGGCAGCTGAAGAATTTTGGGAAACTCTAGATAAGCCGATGGTGGAGGAAAATTACCTGCCAGAGCAGATACTCAATATGGATGAAACCTCCCAGTTCTGGAAATGGAGGCCAAGTCAATGTCAGGTTACAAAGCTTTAAAAAAAAAAAAATCTTTGTTTTAATTAAAAAATTTTTAAATTACTGTTTACATTCAATATTTTTTATTGATTTAATTTTTTAATTTTAATTTTAATTTATTTTTAGAGAGAAGGAGAAAAAGAGGGAGAGAAACATTGACATATGAGAAAAACGTCATTGATGGGTTGCCTCTCACACATCCCCAGCTGGGGACCTGGCCCACAACCCAGGCATGTGCCCTGACCAAGAATCGAACCAGTGACCCTTTGCTTTGCAAGACGATGCCTAACCCACTGAGCCACACCAGTCAGGGCTATTTATTGATTTTAGAGAGAGAGAGAGAGGAAGGGAGATAGAGATAGAGACAGACAGACAGAGAGAGTAGAGAGAGGGATATCAAGACACTGAATTGTTGTTCCACTTATTTATGCCTTCGCTGGTTGATTCTTGTATGTGTCCCGACCAGGTATCAAACCCGCAATTTTAGCGTAACAGGACAATGCTCTAACCAACTGAGCTACCCAGCTAGGGCCATAATTGGGGCTTTTCATGTGAAGATTATTATTAGTGAGTGTGAACACGTGGTGCTTTGGCCACATTTTCCATTTCATATAGTTCACAAAGTGAAATACCTGGCTGGGGCTACATTCAGTGTTATTTTGTATTATAGTCAAACCTCAGTTCTTGGATGTCTCCCATCTCAAACAATTTGGTTCTTGATCAAGTTGTTCATGGGAAAAATGTCTCAGTTGTCATACAAAACTTTGGTTCTCCACGTGACAACCCTTTCATGCTGATAACTGCATGACCTGTCATCTGTATAATTTGGTTTTTGGACAAACTACTTCTCAAACAGCCTTCCAGAACGAACTGTGTTGGAGAACTGAGGTTCCGCTGTAGTTTCAGGTGTACAGCATAGTGGTTGCTCAAGCATGTGCTTTACAAAGTTTTCCCCCTGATATCTCCACTACCCAACTGACACCATATGTAGCAATTACACTATTCTTGACTATATTTTCTACACGTTACTTTCCATTTCCATGACTATTTTGTAACTACCAGTCTGTACTTCTCACTCCCTTTACCTTTTTTACTCCGTTCCCCAATCTCTCTCCCCTCTGGCAACCATCAGCCTGTTCTCTGCAAGTATGAGTCTGTTTCTGTTCTTTTTGTTTATATTTTTTAGATTTCACCTATAAGTGAAATCATATGGCATTTGTCTTTCTCTGACTGACTTATTTCACTTAATATAATACCCTCTAGGTCCATCCATGCTATGGTAAATGGTAAGGTTTCATTCTTTTTTATGGCCACTTATTCAAATTTTTTATTTTTTTCTTCTTCTTAAAGAAGAGCCTTTAACATTTCTTGTAATACTGTTTGGTGTTAATTAACTCCTTTAGCTTTTTCTTGTCTGGGAAGCTCTCTTTATTTCTCCTTCAATTTTAAATGCTAACCTTCTGGGTAAAGTAGTCTTGGTTGTAGATCCTTACTTTTTTATCACTTTGAATATTTCATGCCAATTCCTTCTGGCCTGAAAAGTTTGTGTTGAGAAGTCAGCTGAGAGTCTTATGGAAACTCCCTTGCAGGTAACTGTCTTTCTCTTCCTGCTTTTAAGATTCTCTCTTTGTCTTTAACCTTTGCCATTTTACTTATGCTGTGTCTTGCTGTGGGCCTCTTTGGGTTTATCTTGTTGGGGGCACTCTAGCTTCCTGGTCTTGTGTGTCTTTTTTCTTTACCAGGAGAGCGAATTTTTCAGCCATTATTTCTTCAAATAGGTTCTAAATCCCTTGCTTTCTCTTTCTCAACACTCCTATGATGAGATGTTGTCCAAAAGGTCCCTTAAACTATCCTCATCTTTTAATTTTTTTTCTTTTTGCTGCTCTAATTGGGTATTTTCTGCTATCTTGTCTTTGAAATCACTGATTCAATCCTCTGCATCATCCAATCTACTCTTTATTCCTTCTAGTGTATTCTTCATTTCTGAGTGGTTCTTTTTAATGGTTTCTATGTCCTTTTTCATGCTGTTGAAGTTCTCACTGAGTTCCTTGAGCACCATTATAACCATTGTTTTGAACTCTGTGTCTGGTAGTTTGCTGGCCTCTCATGCATTTAGTTCTTTTTCTGGAGATTTCGTCTGTTCTTTAATTTGGGACCTGTTTCTTTATGTCCACATTTTGACTTCTTCCCTATGTTTGTTTCTATGTATTAGGTAGTGCTGCTACCTGTCCCAGACTTAATAGAGCTGCCTTGAGTGGTAGGTGCCCTGTAGGGCACGGCCTCCCCAGGTACCTGAGCTTGGATTCCCGGTGCACCCCTGTGTGGGTTGTGTGCACTGTTCTGTTGTAGTTGAGCCCTGATTGCTGTTGGTATCACTGGGAGGGAATGAGCCTTGGACCCACTGACTGTGAAGACCAGCTGTGACTACAGTGGAGGAGCTACTGTGCAGGAGGCGAACCTATGGAGCAGGACTTGCTTCAGTGGGCTTTGTTGCTCACTGAGTCTGCCCTTTAAGTGTATCACTCGTGGAAGTGGTAGGGTTGTAATCTGGCATGGTTTGAAGCTGTCTACTGGGTGCACTGGCCTTTGGGCCTCCCAGGAGGTTTAAAATAGGCCACTGCCTGTGCCCTGCCTGGGGCCACCTGGCACAAGCTACAGAATGATCTGCAGATGGCTGCTACTTGTGTAGGGTTTGGAGGTGCCCAGAGAGGCTAAGATGAGAACAAAGGCCGACTACTGCTAGTGGTGGGCCTGGGGTCACTTAGCAAGGTGTACAGGGTACGCAGAGGTCAGATGCTGCTTGTTTGAGAGGTTTTAGGAAAGTTCAAAGCATGAGGCGAGTGGCCATTTATATGGAAAAGCCACTGGAATTGGCTTGGGTGGGCCCACAAGTTGGGTGGGTCAGGGTCTTGTAATCACCAGGGCAAAGCAAACAGGGTTAGCTAGGTTGATGGAGACTCAGGTATGGCACCCACTTGTGGCTCGATGAGGGGGAGGGGTCAGAAAATGAACAATGGCCTCTTGCCAGCACTTCTGTCTGGGAGAAAGCTGCCCATTCTGTCCTTGCACTGATGCGACACAACTCAGTTCCTCCCTGTATGTCCCTGGTGCCTTTTGATCTGCTGCCCCAGTGCTGGAGTTTAGACCAAGTGCATCCGAATAAGTCTGTGCAGGCCCTTTAAGAGGAACCCAGAGACTCCAGCGGTGCCACTGGTTTTTACAGCCAGAAGTTGTGGCGATTTCTCTTCCTGGCTCTAGAGCCCTGGGCTGGGGGTCCTGGTGTGGGGCTGGGACCCCTCATTCGTCAGGGGGGACTTCCACAGTCAAGCTATTTCTCCTGATTTTTATCTGCCACATGCGGTTGTGGGACCAGCTCATTCTATATCTCCACCCCCCTTACCAGTCTCAGTGTATCTTCTTCTTTATATCCTTAGTTGTAGAACTTCTGTTCAGCTATATTCAGTTCTGAATGATGATTTTTCTAGTTTAGTTGTAGTTTTGATGTAGTTGTGGGAGGCTCTGAGTACCATGTTTACCTACTGTGCCATCTTGACTGGAACCCCTCAGGTTTCAAGGCTTTTAATGATAGAGTATTAACTTTGCTCGGAGTCAATGTTGTGAGCTATAAATAAAACCCTTTATGATCTGGCAAAGTGAGAACCCTAGGGCCTTCAAGCATATTAGTAAAGACACTGTCAGCATAGAAGTCATGGATGACCCAGCTCCTCTTCCAAGATACCCTCTTGAATTGCTATGCGGGCAAAATGGAGAAATACTATTTGGAGAATAATATACTTTTCAAGATTTTGCTTATTGTTGATAATGCTCCTGAACATCCTCCTCTTACTGGTGATTTTCATCTCAATAGCAAAGTGCTGTTTCTCCCTCCAAACCCATCTCTTTGATCCAACCAATGAGTCAAGGAATTACAACAGCTTTTAAGGCCTACTACCCAAAGAGGACCTTTTCTCAGGCTATTGCTGCAACTGAGGAATATGCTGAGAATACACTAATGCAGTTCTGGAAGGATTACATCTATGACTGTATTGAGAACCTTGCTTGGGGGTGGGGTGATGTTACCATGGAGTGTTATGAACATCATCCTTAAGACGACAATAAAGAAGTTAATTTAGCCTGGCTGGTGTGGCTCAGTGGATTGAGTGCCAGCCTGTGAACCAAAGGGTACCTGGTTCGATTCCCAGTCTAGGGCACATGCCTGTATTGCAAGCCACATCCCCACTAGGGGACGCAACCACACATTGATGTTGCTCTCCCTCTCTTTCTCCCTACCACCTCTCTAAAAATAAATAAATGAAATATTTTTTAAAAAAGTTAATTTACCCCTGTCATGGCTCAGTTGGTTGAGCATCCTTCTGCAGGGTGAAAGGCTGTTGGTTTGATTCCTGGTCTGAGCGCATGCCTGGGTTGGACTGGTCCCTGGCTGGGGCGCACATGAGAGGCAGCCGATCGACGTTTCTCTCACACATCAGTATTTTTCTCCCTCTTTCTCTCTCCCTTTCCCCCACTTTCTCTGAAAATAAATGAAATCTTTCTTAAAAAAGTAAGTTCATCTATGATGTCAAAGTGTTTGCCAAGGATGAGGTTACAAAAATCAGCAGGACTATGGTCGAGGCCATAAACAACTTTAACCTGGGTATGGATGAAGATAACATTGAGATTCCTGAGGAACTGACTAATGAGGAGTTCTTTCGAGCTCAAAAACATGGACCCCAAAAGCAAAAGGTTTTTATGGAGAGGCACATTCACGGCACATTATCTGCTCACAAGCAAATCTATGATGGGGGGAAAAAAATACCCAAGCACACCATCACAGACAAATTTCTAAAAGAGTGACGCCTCAAGAGCCTCAGGCAGGTCCTTCAGGAGGTATTTCAGAAGGCAGCTATCCTAGACATGATGGTTGCGCACGTTAGTGCCTCTGAAGACCTACCGGGGTGGAAAAGATGTGGAGGCGGAAGACAGTGATACTCATGATGGATTCTGTGTAGGCCTAGGCTACAGTGTATGTTTTTAATCCTAATTTTTAACAAAAGTTCAAAAAATAAAAATAATTTTAAAAATAGAAAAAGGCTTATAGAATAAAGATATGAAGAAAATTTTTGTACAGCTGTACAGTGTCTTAAGCTGTTACAAGTCAATAGGTTTTTTAAAATTTGTTTATAAAGCAAAAGTTACAGTAAGCTAAGGTTTATTATTGAAGAAAAATATTAAACAGTGTAGCCTATGTGTACAGTATTTATAAAGTCTACAATATTATACACTAATGTCCTAGGCCTTAACATTCATTTACCATTCACTGACTCACCCAGAGCAATTTCCATTCATGCTAAGTACCCTATGCAGATGTATTTTTCAATATTTTTATAGCATCTTTACCTTTCCTTTTTAGAGATACTCAAATGCTTAGTGTTGTTAGTTTCCTACAGTATTCAGTACAGTAATATGCTATACAGGCTTGTAGCCTGTGTGTAGTAGGCTGTATCTAGATGCGTGTAAGTGCACTCTGTGATGTTCAGTGACGAAATCACCTGACCCATTTTTCAGAACACATCCCCATCGTTAATGTATGACCGTATATTATAGTATAAATACACCTTTTACCTTGTTGTGTATACATTATTTACACATATATTTGTGAATCTTTAATAAAAGCAAAAGTACTTATTTCTATGACAATGATTTCCCCCCTGGATTTGATTAAATCAAGAAATGATCAAAAACAAGTTCAATTCTTTAGCTTCGAAGTCTCACAGATACAAAGATGATTACTAGCAAGCACCTAAAGTCTTCACTGTTGAAATCTGGCTTTTCCAGATTTCATCCTGCTCCAGGAATTGACCTCGCCTGTCTGGATTATAGTTTGCTTATCTGTATGTAAAAATTTTGCTAGTTTTCCGTAAGGCCTTTTGCACTCCCTTATCTTTTCCCACCTCTTTTTATCTTAGTGCTCTGTACTACTGCCTTAAAAGTGGAACTCTAACCAGCATCTGAAAGATAAAAGAGTTAATTTTGTAACAGAGTGTTTTAACTTCTGGTAATTACCCAACAATACTTCCTAGTAAGCTCCAACTAGCAGGGAGTTATTGGGAGCTCTAATGGCTACTGTGTTCGATTCACTTGCACCATGTCCTCAATAGGCAACATGAAATACATATATGGTGATATCTATATAATATTACCTAGCTATATAGATATGGAAATATAGACTTTAATGGATACTGTGACTCAAATACTCCCTAAAACTAAACCAGAAACATTAAATGTTTAAACATCTAGTCAAGATTCTTGGGGGAGGTCAAGGAAACAAAGCCTACACGTTCTTTTAGAAAAGAATAAAAAAATAATCATTAAAGTGAGGAAACAGGCTAAATTCCCATTCCACTTTACAAACTGACCCATAACATCCTCCTTGAATTTTCCCTCTGTGTCCACTTCACCTACAATACACATTCTCATATATGTACTCATTTGAGGAACTGCTTTCTTGTTAAGAATACTTGGCCCTGGCTGATGTAGCTCAGTGGATTGAGTGCCAGCTTATGAACCAAAGGGTCACTGGTTTGATCCTTGGTCAGGGCACATGCCTGGGTGACAGGCCAGGTCCCCGGTACAGGGCGTGCCAGAAGCAGCCACACATTGATGTTTCTCTCCCTGTTTGTCCCTCCCTTCCCCTTTCTATAAAAATAAATAAAATTTTTTTTAAGAGAAAGAATATCTAGCCAAGACTAGAGGTATTCTATTTCTTGACTCCATATATTGCGAGCCAAGAGATGGACACTCATTTGTTCCCCCCTCACCCACTCAACACCTCTTTTCTGCTTCAGTCTGCTCCAGGAAAATGATTTTATTACACTTGCTCCAAGATGAGGTTGGAAAATTTCCATTAGATCTCAAAAATACATACCCATTCATCCTTCCATCCATTCACATATACATGAACATCAATGACAAAATTTGTTTCCACAACAATTGCCAGAAGTCTGGAGAAGAGATCATCTGAAGACCCAAACTCCAATACCTATGAGTGTGTGAAAAATACCATACAAACTTTAAAAATAACTCTTTAATCATATGCACATAGGGGAGTAAAGGGCAGCACCAGGCTGACAGGGGAAGGGAGCAATGTGTTCTCCCTTTATCCCAATGTCGGCCTGGCAAAATTCTGAGATCACACACAAGTGGGCAGGGTTGGGAAATAGTGTAAGGGAGACAACTGAAGAAACATAGGCAAGAGGGTGGAGTCAAAAGCTTGCAGTAGTCTCAGTCGGTGCACTCCAACACAGATTCACTTAGGGCAAGGTCCCAGTAGTGTTCGGCCCCATGCTTTTTGAAATGCTCCCGAGCCATGTTCTCTGTAGGGCACTGTTTGAACTTCATATCCCCAAAGCTCCGGTCTTTGGCTGTACCCTGGGAAAGAGACAAAATGTGTAATAAAAGTACTGCAATTTCTAGTTTAAATCAGATATGGCAGCAATGTTCAACAGGTGTGCCGTGCCTCAAGAATTTTTAACACATGCAATACCGGACTATGTAGTCAGGCGCACTGACCTCTCTTCCCTTAGATTGTTAAAAAAAAAAAAAAAAGACAATAGTCAACAACAAAACAATAGCTGTCAGGTGTGAATGAATCAAAATTTTATCTCTCTTCTTGTCAGATTGGCAAAAAATATATTTTTTATGCCCTGGCTGGTGTGGATCAGTGGATTAAACACCAGCCTAAGAACCGAAGAGTCACCGGTTTGATTCCCAGTCAGGGCACAGGACTGGGTTGAGGGCCAGGTTCCCAGGTGGGGACATGCGAGAGGCAACTGACTGATGTATCTCTCACACATCAATGTTTCTCTCCCTCTCTTTCTCTCTCCCTTCCCCTCTCTCTAAAAATAAATAAATAATATCTTAAAAAATACATATACATACATACATACATATATATATATATATTTTTTTTTTTTTTGGTGCACTGCAGATTTTAGTAATTAGTTTATGTGACCATGAGATGAAAAAGACTGAAAATCACTGAGAAAAAGTATTCTTTTATAAAACCTAGTAATGCTTGTATAGCAATGCGCCTAACTGAAAGTGATTTTATTGTGAAAACAGTTCTTTTTTTCCCTTTTTAAATTTCATTTATTGTTGGAAAGAGGGGAAGGGAGAGAGAGAGAGAGGGAAACATCGATGTGAGAGAGAAACATCAACAGGTTGCTTTTCCTGCGTGTCCCAACCGGGGACTGAATCTGCAACCCAGCACGCACCCTGAGTGGAAATCGAACTGGCGACCTTCGGACTCACAAGGTGGCTCAATCCACTGAGCCACACGAGCTAGGGCTGGTAAAAGCAATTCCAATCTCCAACTCCTTGGATGTTTGTGTGAGTTTTCATGACTTTATGCATAAGGGCCTTTTCTTTTGACTGAATGGAGGATAAGGAGTCCTGTGGCCTGGTGCCTGGGTAGAAGGGCAAGTCAGGAAGGACTACAGAGGGTGAGATGGAATGAACTTGTCTCCCACCAGGCCTTAAGGACTAGATTTGGGCCTTTCAGGAGAAAGGTGTTAGAGAAGCAGAGGTTGAAAGGACTCTTTTCACAAGACTTAGTGAGACCCTGTGAACAAGAAGGAGGCTTTGGGGCCCAGTGATAAAGAATAATAAATGGACAAGGGGGAGAGGGAAAGGGGAGCCAGGGGGCTACCTCCAGAGAAGTACAATAGAAAAAGATACAGTAACTGGGAAGAAGCACATTCTCACCAAAGGCACCAGCAGCAATGACAGTCATAAAGTGCTACCTCAAGTCTTTCAGGGCTCAGATTCTAATAAAGAGACTAGAATAGGACTTGGCTTATTTCAGAACCTGAGACACAATTCCTGAGGACACTCAGAGAAAAATGGAAGAAAAATTCTCAGAGAGAATTTCAAAGAGACAGAGACTGAGATATTAACTATGCAGGTGGGGACTTAGGAGACAAAAAAAAAGGTATTATGGTTATTATGACCCAATATTTATGCATAAGTTAGAGGAATATAGAATAAGACAGAAGGCTGCATGAAAAACAATTAGTAGCAATTACCCATAAAGTTAGATCTTAAAGAATCAAGGGAGCCCTGGCTGGTGTGGCCCAGTGGACTGCGTGCCAGCCTGTAGACCAAAAGGTTGCTGATTCAATTCCCAGTCAGGGCACATGCCTGGGTTGTGAGCCAGGTTCCCAGTTGGGGGCATTCAAGAGGCAACCAACTGATGTTTCTCTCCCTCTCTTTCTCCCTTCCCTCCCTTCTCCTCTCTCTAAAACTAAATAAATAAAATCTTTAAAAAAACCAAGAATCATGGAATCAAAAGAACTATTTCAGTAAGTGCTCTTTTTTGTTGTCGGTATTTTAATAAGCATTCACTACCCTTTTTTAAATCTTCACCTGAGGATATGTTTATTGATTTTAGAGAGAGGGGAAGGAAGAAAGGCAAAGAGAAACATTAACATGAGAGACAAACATCAATCGGTTGCCTCCTGTATGAGCCCTGACCAGGGACTGAACCTACAACCTAGGTCTGTGCCCTGACTGGGAATCCAACCAACCTTTTGGTGTAAAGGATGATGCTCCAACCAACTGAGCCATCTGGCCAGGGCAGCATTTACTACTTTTGTAAAAACTTATTACTTTTATAATAAAGAACTAGTTACTAGTTAAACACTAGCACATTTAAAAAATAGAAGATACATATGAACTCAAGAACTCAACAAGAGAATATAAAATGAAAACAATAAACACAAAGGTAAAACATACTTACAACGTATAAAGTATATTTTGGAGTGGGAATAAAAGTGATTACTGTATCAGGATAAGGATATAGTTACTGAGGAAAGAAACTTAATGCCTCCTAAAGAAATGGGATATTTTACCCTTCAAAAAAGGGTGAATACTGCTTAATTCACAAATTTGCCTGGATAAGCCTATTCATTCATTCATTCATTCATTCATCAAAACTAATGTTGGTTCACTAAAGTTTCAGGGATGAAAGAACTGTATACACACAAAAAAAGTTCCATTTGAAGAGTGATTTAGTTACATTTTACAAAGTACCATTATATAATAATCTAATTAGGTTCTCAAGCAAACAAATAACCTTTGCCCTGGCCAGTGTGGTTCAGCTGGTTGGAGCATTGTCCAATAAACCAAAAGGTCGCGGGTTTGATTCCTGGTCAGGGCATATGCCTAGGCTGCGGGTTCAGTCCCTGGTTTGGGAGTTTATGAGAGGCAAATGATCAATGTTTCTCTCCTTCCCTCTCTCCCTTCTCCTCTCTAAAATCAATCAGCGTGTCCTCCAGAGAGGGTTAGAAAAAACCTCTCTGACAATAGGGAGGGAAAATTATAACCACATTTTATACACAAAAACAACAGTACTGAATTTTAAGTGCCTTGCCCAGTTCCATAGCTAAGTGGTACTGACCAGACTCACAACTTTATATTCTTATGTTTGGTCCTTCTTCCACTATAGCCAGACCAAAAAAAAAAAATCCAACAATTTCCCTCTTTACAAGCCTGATCTGTGACTATCAAATAACTCAGTTGAGAATGTGTAATCTTGCCATTGGTTTTCGAAACTCTTCTCCAGATGGTAGATACTAACATACTCATCAACTTAACTAAAATGTAATGAGGAAGAATTTACTGCCAAACATTTAACAATGAAGTCTGGGGGGGGGACTCACCCCTACCCACAAGTTACTTAAGAGATTAGTCATTGTTTAGTTTTATCATTCCATTGCTCCATTTGAATAGTCTAAGCAATCAGGAATTAGCTGAAGTTCTCCTTCACTGTATAATAAAGAATCACTGCCGTGGCCCTGGCCGGTGTGGCTCAGCTGGTTGAGTATCAGCCCATGAACCAAAAAGTCACTAGTTCAATTCCTAGTCAGGGCACATACCTGGGTTGTGTATTTGGTCCTCCATTGGGGCACATGTGAGAGGCAATCAATCTATGTTTCTCCCCTTCTCTATACAAAATAAATAAATATATATATATTTTTTAAATCACCTACCTCCCAGACTAGTACACATTTGTTGGTTTTCTTCACAGCTTCCTCATCAGATTCCTCGTCATCTGGAAAAGACAATATAGCTAAATCTTGCTCTAGATTTAGACTAGAGACCAAGATTTAGGTTCCAAACAAACAGTATTCAAGCCTACCAAAATTCTTTTCAATATGGCCACCCTTTACCATGTATTGCAATCAAATATCTTGTCACTCTTTACCCCAATTTAGACTGGAAGCTTTACATAGGCAGGGAAATTAATTCAACAAACATTTATCGAGCACCTAATATATGTCAAGAGCTGTGCCCAGTACTGGGAATAAGTAGATAAATAAATGACAAGCCACCAAAATAAAATCTTGTCCTAGGCACTTTGAGAGCAAGGCTTCAGATGCCAAATAATTTAAGAGTCCTTTCTCAAGGAGGTTTTAGTCTAATGGAGGAGGAGGGCAGATACACCAAATGAAAATAGGAACACTTGTAAAACAGAATGTAGGTCAATTACAGTAAAACCAATACTACTTTGGAGGTTAAAAATACTTTAAGACCAAAAAGTATAACAGGGTAAAAGTCAGGTTAAAAGAAAAAGTACGCATGTGTTAAATGCTAAAAGAGGTTTTCAAAGAAGAGAAGAATGAGTATTAATGGAAAAATGACAGCTAAGAGGATGTCAAATATATATATTTGATAAGATAAAGCTGGGCAAAAGAATGAAAAGTACATTTTCTTGAACAAAGCAGAAAGGTTTTTTTGGTCTCAAAATCTTTTTCTTTTTTTTTGCGTTCAACCCTTTAAAAAAGTTTTCTCAAAAAGTAATACAGACAATGCATGTATGATTGCATAGTGTGCTGAATTTTCATAGCCTAACTACACTCAGGTAATTGGTATCCAGATCCATGGCAGACAGGGGAACTGGTAGAAAAACCTGAAAGGACAGGTGGAAAAATAACTAACACTCATGCACGTGGTCATATAATAAATACTGTATGAATGTCTAGCATGCTCATAATCCAAATGGGTCTTTCTAAAATTCCTGAACATTACCTAGTGTTAGCAAGAATGTCAGAGGTAGGGAATAGATGAATGGACAGAATACCACCCCCCCCAATCCCACTTGATCCCCTCTAACCCCCATTCACCATCTCCCTTTGTGTTAGATGTCTGTTCATCCCACTTTATCCGATGCAGCATAAGACGCTTAAATTTCTTCTGGGACTTGGGGCCTGGAAACAGAAAAGGAGAATTTTGCGAGAGTTGTGGAAGATGGTGGTGTAGAAAGAACCTCTGGGCTCATTCAATGCTCAGACACTAATATGGTAGTTGAAGCAATCCCAGGAATCATATCTTAGGTCCTTTTACTCCAATAAACATGGAAACAGAGGTTGAGGATATTATGAGCTGTGTCTGGACAAAGTCCAGCCATTGTTAATATGATGAGAATGGTGTGTGCAGTATCAATGTAACCTGCCAACCAAGAAGTATGGACTGAAATGCACATGGGTGGACAATGATGACTTCACTGTACTAGTTAGTGGGGTTGGTGGACGCTGGTGAATGAGTGGGTGTACTGTATGGCTGTCGCATTCAAAATGACCAAGCAAAAAGAGCAACAAATTTGTATCAGATTTCGTGTTAAGCTTGAACATTCCTCTGCGGAAACTAGTCAGATGATTCAGAAGGCGGCAGCTATGGGCAACTAGTGACTGGCAGCTTCATCACAACAATGTGCTCGCTCATGCATCCCGTCTTGTGCAGTTTCTTGGTGAAACATCAAATCACCTAGGTGACTAAGACCCTCTACAGCCCAGATTTGGCACCCTGTGCCTTTTGGCTTTTCTCAAAACTAAAATCATCTCTGTAAGGGAAGAGATTTCAGACCATTGGTGAGATTCAGGAAAATACAATGGGGCAGCTGATGGGAGACTGGGAGAACTGTGTGAGGTCGTAAGGTGCCTACTTTGAAGGGGACTGAGGCATCATTGTCCTATGTACAATGTGTCTTGTATCTTCTTCAATAAATGTCTCTATTTTTCATATTACATGGCTGGATACCTTCTGAACAGACCTCATATACCCAGGTATGTTTCTAAATAATATCTTTTTCTTCTTTCTCCCACCATGCTAATGACTTCAAGGCCTAGGGTTGTCTGGGGACAATCTCCCTCAATTTTTTCAGACTCACCCCCTTCCACTACTACCACGTTGACATCCTTGTGCAGTACCACCACCCCTGTCAGGTACAGTTGCCCAGCATTGGCCTCAATCTTGAACTTCTTGGCTGGATTGCTCAAATTTCGAACTCTGGAGAAGGGAAAGTTTAGTTATGGTTTTCATTTTAGCGTCAGAAGCTGCCTGAATGGAATGGCAAATAAATAGATGAATCCAAAATGATTTTCTCTCTAAAAAAAAAAAAAAAAGGTCTTTGGAGTAAGCAAATATACTAATGCTTAAAAGGCAGAATTGATGAGTCTAGAAGTACTGCCACTGTCTTATATCTCTTTGAAGTCTAGCACTTGGACACCTTACAACAAATTGCTGGTAATCGAAATTTACCTAAAAATGAAGGAAAGGTATTTACCACCATCCAAAACACTTTTAATTGCTCTTGCCAGTATAAAGATCAACAAAGCTTTGTCCTTAGATGCTTAGAATGTAGTTATAATGCTATCCATAAAAAATTTGTAGGATACATGAAAAACTGTTAGGAGCAATTACCCATAGCAAGTAGACCTAAGGGATCAGAGAACAGGAAGGGAACTTCCCCTTAAGTGCCCTTCTGTATTGTCAGAATTTTTTTTTTATTAATAAGTATTCACTACTTTTATAATAAATATACCACTTTTTATAATTAAGAACTAGTTACTAAACATTACAGTACATTAGGAGAAATAGGGTATTTTATGTTTCAAAAAGCATGATCCCTAGTTCACATCTTGGCCTGAACAAGTTTATGCGCATTCATTCATTCTTCAGAACTGTTACTGGTTCACTAAGACGACCTCTGGACAAAAAGAGTAAGTGTCTCTATTGTAAAAGATTTACTAATCCCTGCTTCGCACTAGAGTTATCTAAAGAGAATAGGGGCTAACGATGTTAGGTATGCTTTTAGACCACAGTAATTTTGCCTCAAGAACTTGGAAAATGTTTTGGTATTTCAAAGGGAAAGGTTGGCCCAATTTGGACACCTACCTATATACAGATATGTGTACCCCCTGTGAAATGTCTTCTTTAAGTTTTTTAATTTTCTTGACCTTTCTCTGTTCTGCTGTAAGTTTTCGGGCAGCGTTGGCCTCTTCATGCGCTCTGTCGTGACAGGAAGGACATCCACAAGTGAGAAAGGCATTGAAGATCAGAGGCAGGGCTGAGGGAAAGAGAGAGCAACGGAGGACTCTCCCCTCCCTTCAAATATGGATCCCCCAGAAGAGTTTGGGAAAGATACTTGCCCTGGGTCTCCACCCAATCCCATGGCACTTACTTCTGTCTTTTTGCCATCTGAGCTCTGACATGGGCTTCTACCTTCGTGGGGTCTTGAACAGCTTCTGTTCCTAATACTCGCATCAAATTAGAAATTCTCACTGCAGTGGAGAGAGGACAGAAATCAATCTCTGAAATCACCTCTCCAGCTGGGATAACCTATCCTTTCTTCTCTACCAATTCATATTGTCTATCTATTTCAAATCTGCTCAAAACTCACTTCTTCCAAGAGCTCCTACCTTGAAAAGTCCACGCAGTTAACTCAGCATTAGTGGCAAATCACACAATTAATCTAAATAATTGGTATGCATTTCTTTACTTAAAAATTTTATGAAAGACAAGGAACTTATACCTTTTAAGCATTCTTGTTTTTTATTTTTTAAAAATTGTCTTTAATCCTCACCTGAGGATATTTATTGATTTTAGAGAGAGGAAAGGAGTGGGGTGGGAGGAGAGAAAGGGAAACATCAATGTAAGAGAAACATCAACTGGCTGTCTCCTATAAACACCCCGACTGAGGATAAAACCCACAACCTTTTGGTGTACAGAATGATGCTCCAACTAACTGAGTCACCCGGCCAGGGCTATTTTCTTTTTTAAATTGAATTTATTGGGGTTACATAGCTCAATAAAATGATGTAAGTTTCAAGTGTCCAGTTCCACAATACATCATCTGCATACTGTACTGTGTGTTCACCATCGGAAATCTAGTCTCCATCCATCACCATTTATCCATTTTACCCTCTCTTCCACCTAGGGAGCTTAATTTCTTTGGTATTTTCACTCTGATAAAAGCATTTAGTTGAAAGGCCCTATACATAACAGGGCTCACTCAAAATATTACTGAATAACAATGGAAACTATAGGAGTGAGGTTTCTTTTTTAACTGTATTTTCATTTTTCAAATATTAAGAATTATGTACAAAACCACATTATGCAAACAGTGCAATTACTATCTTCACAAATTTCAAGACCATTATTCTTCCAGGAAGATCAGTGTGTTATATGATCAATAATACTTAAAATATACCCTAATTACCTCAACAATGAATATGTTGATCTTTTTTAATAAGGAAAGACAGTAGAAAATTTAGGAAAGCAAAAAAAGAACCAATAAACAATTCTTAGAAACAGAAAGCACTAAAATACAGACAGATGCTGAAGTTCCTCTAGAATTTCAGAGATCAACAAGCCACTCTTTCATCCCTGCTTTTAAAACACGTACCTTTGGGTTCTGGAGGAGGCATCAGGCCCAGTCTGACTTTCTCTTGTAGCTCCTTCTGTGCTTCCCTCCTTGTTTGCCTTCGAAGTTTCTTCTGTTCCTTCTTGGTAAGATATACCCCCAGAGTAACTGGTGTGTCATTGTCAACTGTTAATAAATAATAAGCATATTACAGGGATGTAGGTGTTGTATCACATTAAAAGAATCTTTAGTTTGTTTTGGTTATTTTTAGGTTGTGATAGTGGTAGTAAGGTTGTATTTTTAAAAAGCAGTCTATCTTTCATGAGTAGTGTTCTAACCTGACTTTCGTTAAGCAACTGAACTATTTATCCACCGAAATGTAGCAAATCTAGAAAACAAAATTAGAGCTGCTCTGGTCTCGCTGCTTGAGGATTTTGAGTAGGTGGGGGTATCTAGAATCCTATTTGGATCTTACCTCCTGAACCTTAATGTTTCTATGTAATACAATTTGAAAACCACTGGCCAAGATGATAAAATTTATAATTTTAGAGTTACAGTGAATAAAAAAAATCATCTGGATCCCCAAAGCAGGTTTATACAACTTTTTAAAACAAACACCCCCCTCAACATTCTTCTAATGATTCACAATGATGACAGCTAAGTAGACTCTGATTAAGTAAAATTCAATGATTATTACACCTGTTATTAGTTTAAGGTCTCAATCTATTTTTCTGAAGTTACCAGAGATACTGGCAAGCAAATTTACTAACTGAGGTATTAACTCCTCTGTTCATCCCAAATCTAATGAAAGCATTAAAGTCTTTTACGATCCACATTAACCTTGAAGAAGGCATATGAGTTAATATTATCTCTACATCAGAAAATTCTGTGTTCTAAGTGATTTACCCAAGGGATTCACCTAGTTAAAAACACAGCCTATCCCTTTTAACTGAGCTAATAAAGTTTTTTTTTAAATTAAGTTGGGGATAAAGTATTTAATTTATATATATATATATAATTTATTTTTAGAAAGAGGGGAAGGGAGGGAGAAAGAGAGGGACAGAAACATCAGTGTAAGAGAGAAACATCGATCGGTTGCCTCAAGTATGTGCCCTAACTGGCGACCCTTCACTTTTCAGGATGACACCCAACCTACTGAGCCACATGAGTCAGGGCTGAGCAAATAGACTTTTGCTATAAAAAGATAAAGAAAGAGAAAGGCTGAAGACAAAGAAGATAGAGGACAGAAATCTAGAGGTGATGTACGAGACTGGACTTGGGAGTCAACACTATGGCAAAAGCCCAACTAGTTGTAATAGACATCAATGAGGTCCTCTTTAGATTAGGCCTCAATGCTCTAGAGCTACACTGTCCAATACTGTGGCTATTAGTCACGTGTACCATTTAAATGTAAATTAACTGACTAAAATTAGCCCTGACTGGTATAACTCAATGGGCTGGGCAATGTCCTGCACACCCAAAGGTCACTGGTTTGAGTCCTAGTCAGGGCACATGCCTGGGTTGCAGGCCAGGTCCGTGGTTGGGGGAGTGTGACAGGCAACCGATTTTTGTTTCTCTCCCTTTCTCTCTCCCTTCCCCTCTTTCTAAAAATAAACAAACAAAACCTTTTTTAAAAAATTAAATAAAATTAAAAATTCAGTCCCTCAGTTGTATTAGTGCAAGTCAGTTTTCAAGTGCTCAATAGTCACAAGCAGACAGTGGCTACTGTGCAGACAGTACAGATAAAGAACATGTCCATGATCACATTATCTATTGGATAATACTTCTCTGGAGTCTTAACTGAGTAATCTATGTATTACCTGGAGGGTTGAGCTGGGCTGGATGTTCAACAAGATTTGTGATTCCAAAATAATCTTCTCTCTTGGGATTTTGCTCTGTACTAAAATTGGAGGAAGAAGAGAAAACAGAATATGTGGGTAGAGATGATTCCAAGAGGAGTCTCAGAAGCACAATGAAAAAATCCACTCTTTTTAATGCACTCAAGCACTTTTTAATATTTGCATATCTATAATATGTAATTATATTACATAGGATTTTCAAGATGAGAAAACTGGGTCCCACTACGGTTGGATAACTCTCCACACCAGTTATTTGCAATCTTTTTTCATATTCTAACACCCCTAATGGATACCACATTCTCTCTTTAATAACAGTAACTCCCTAGGGGAGTAGCTGACAAAGGAAGGGTAAGGAAAGGCTGAGACATACTATCCTAAAGCTATGTATCAGAATGATAAAGCAGATATAATTAATGTTCTCCAACTGTTTCTTTTTATTTTTAAATTAAATTTATTGGGGCGACACTAGTTAATAAGATTATATAGGATTCAAATGTATGCCTCCATGATACACGATCTGCATACTGCACTCTGTGTCTACCACCCCAAGACAAATCCTCTGTAACCAAAGGGGAAAGGGTTACCTTTACCCTTTCCCACGTATTTCTTATATGCTTTATTTACCACTCTCTCTCCCATCAACTAAGAATCCTTTTTCTATTCTAGAACTAGATGTTTAAGAAACATAAACACCTATTTTAAGTAACAAAAGAATGTAAGAAGACAAATATGCTAAAAACAAATGCCAACGTGTAACAAAAGCAAATAATTTACAAATCTGCTCTTTTAGATTATTTGTGTTCATTCCTCCTACATTAACCCAAAAAACTAAAAATAACCCATACAACATACAAGTATATGGAGCTTGTATACAGTTGCCTATTTCTCTTGGATTTTAAAGTTTTACTTAATGCATCAATATCATCTCTCCCATTAAAATTTTAGTCTTACTAAAAGAAATTAACTAACAAACTCACAGGTCAAAGCCATTGGGGATGATATAAGAGTCCCACCACTCAATTTCAGGAATATCCCCTTCCTTTAACTCCTTCTTAGGAGCAATGAGGGCCAGCCTAGTTGACGCATGGATGCCTGTTTTTCGAGCTGCCTGTGAGATCTCTGCCTGCAGCTTTTCCAGTTGAGCCTAAAGACAAGATAAACCAAGACAGGAAGATAAATTGGAGTCACAGGGAACATGTAAGTAGTAGTATCCCAAATTTTAAAATACTCCCTTGTTGAGCTCTTTACACCTACTGGAACTAGTTCATAATTTCGGAAAGCTTAGGAAAAAAGCCATTCTGCTTTATTTTATCTTTTACTTAGTTTACATACATCTCACCCTCATCACTACCCCTTCCCCACAGCGCGTGCCTGCAGCAAATGGGCACAAGTGAAATTATATGAAAGACTCGTTCATTCTGAGGATGAAAACAAGAAGGCAAAAGTCACTGAATATAGTCAATTTAGCTCTCTAGGTGTGTGGATTATTTGCAGTAAATTTTAACACCAGGATGGCTTTCCTCGATCACCCAAAGGGTTCTTAATTGTTTCCTTCCTCTGTTATTTGGACGTGAATTTTCCAACTCAATTTTATTTCCACCTAAGTAGAATGTAATTAAGACGACAAATGAGCTAAAAATCAAGTCTAGTTACCTAAAACAACAGAGAATTGAGCTGACAGTATTTTCGTACTATACTCAGTTTCCTCTGTCAGCTTCCTAACTTCTTTGAAGTTCTAGGTTATATTCTAGGCCAGATACCTTTGTCCGTAATCGTTGGGCAATCTTCTCAAATTTGCCCTTGTCATGGAATTTAAAAGTACGTCTCTGCCGCTGGGAAGGGGCAATTGAGACTCGGGGGTCAAAATAGGTATTGGACTCCATGTCTTCTGATGGCTTTTCTTTAAGCTGTTGCTTGAATTGTTCCCTCTTTACAGCACGAATATTGGCCTTCAGAGTAGGCATGCGGTGTGTCAGCTCAATCTCCTTGCCTGTTGCATCTACAGTGCGACCCTGCTCGTCGAGAATCAGTGGTGTAGGTTTAGTTTGATCTTTTAACTCCACCTTCCTGAAAAACAGCCCACAAAGAATAAACTGCATATGGGACAATAAGGCAAACAAAAAACAAACAGAAAATAAAACAAATCAAAATCCAACTATGGGAGCACAATGCTCAACCAAGTGAGCCACGCTAGTCAGGGCCTCACCTAATGGGGTTTAATGGATATAGCTGAGTAAAAAGCCAGGCAACTTGATTTTATTCCTAGCTTCAATATTAGATGAATAATCTTAACCTCAGTCCTACCAATTACAAAAAGATTATAAACTCTGCAACAAAGAAGCCAAAAGAATACATTAAATTGGTATCTACTCAACATATATAAGAAATAGGTAACTGTAAGAAATGATTTAGGTTCCTTGGAAGAGAAGAATCAATAACATTCGAAGAAGCCCTGGCTGGGCAGCTCGGCTTGTTAGAGCGTCATCCTGATACACCAAGGTGGTGGGTTCGATTCCTGGTCTGGGTACGTGAATGCTTAAATAAGTAGAACAACAAACTGATGTTTCTCTTCCTCTCCCCACCACCTGCTGCTCTCTCTTTAAAATCAATTTTTTAAAAATTGTGCTCACTTTAAAATAAAAAAGTTCAAAGGTATTAACTGCTTCTCAAGCTTCGATGTACTCACGGGGGAGCAATGCCCATGGCATGAAGATTGGCCAGGCCCACCATGTTGGCATTGCCAATGAGCCCTGGCTTTAGTGCCAGCTGGGCTTGGATGCGGGCTTGCAGTTCGGCTGCCTTCCTTGCCTTCTCAATGGCATCATTCATGAAAGTGGCGGCCTGGGAGGGCTGAATAGTGTTGCCAATTGGAAGTCGCTCTGGTTGGGAGGAAGAAGGAGTCTTTGGCTGTGAGACAGGGAAAAAGAAATCAGATTTAGACGGATTAGGCAGGCGGGCAGGCGCACACAGTCACACACACAGAGTAGCAGACTGTGGAATGGAGCATGCAGTCACTTCTGAACACTCATCTGAAAGTATGGCAAGGAATTCTGTGCTAAAGATTATTCTTTTCAGAGTAATCTGGGTACAATACCTGGGGTGTTGGGGGACTGATGAAGCTCAGTTGTTTTTTCCTTTCCTCAATTTGTCGTGTTGCTGCCTCCATCATCTGTTTGATCTGTTCTCGGGAGTAGGAGAGAGTTGAAGAACTGTTAATGACTCTTTTTTATTGCTCCTACACAGGTTCCTAATCCAAAAGGCTTTCAGGTCTAGAGGGCTAAAATTTTTTGAATGACTACATCATGTCCTGCATGTATCGTCAGCTAGAATATTTAGTAAAGATAAACCTACACAGCTGAGCACTGGAATTTTTCAATCCATCTTCCCAAGGCAGGACTGGTATGTTAGGCAGTAACATAGCTTGATGACTAAGACTCTGGAGTCAGAGAAACCTGAGCTTGAATCTTAACTCTGCCACTTAATGCCTGTGTGACCTTGGACATCATATTTAATCCTTAAATTTCCAAGAGTCTAAAAGGGATAAAAATAGTAGTACCTACCTAACCAGGGCTATTGTGAGCATTTAAATAACACATGCAAAATTCCTAACAGAACCCACACAAATCATATGCCTTTAAAAAAAAAATTACGTTATTAATCCCTGAATTCTTAGTTTGGATAATCAGAGACAACAATACAAAGACCTGCTTCATAGTCTCTGTAAACCCCTTCTTCTGCCCTACAGAAGTTCAGGGTGATAAGCTTTAAGGATATTATCAAATAACTTCTCAAATTTTCCAAGAGAACTGGTGTCAAGGGGCTCCAAGATACTTTTTAAAGTTTATTTTTAACATTTTTTAGTAGGTGATATATTTATAAGGTTCAAAATGTTAAACGTACAAAAGGATACATTGTGAATTCTTCCACCTCGTTCTTTATTAAAAAAAGTAATTATCACTTTCTTTCCTTTCAGAAATATAAGCAAACCCAATCACTCAACCATATATATATATATTCTACTTGCCCCAAGAAACTTTAAATGGTATAAGAAATAGTTATCGTTTATGTGGTGGCAAAATTGCTTAACAGTACTCATTTTTTTAAAAAAAGATACTTCCTACTTAAAAAATACAAAGTCAACTTGAAATTATTTCAGTGGATTATACCCTCTCTGCATTATGTTTGGAAACCCTCCGCTACCATCAAGCTGAGTTCTGATTGTTTCAATAACTTTCTCAATGACCCAGTGAGGTGTATAACTGGGCAAATGAGGTCTGTAACACACCTTGCTTGCCACACAATAGGTACTCAGTAAATCCATTTCATTAACCTGCAACAGGAGTACTCCTGGTTAACCCAAGGAACAGTGAAATATAAAACAGGAAATAAAAGTTCCCCAATACTAAACACTAATTCACATTGAGGCCACAATAAAAAGAGCAAGCATCTCTTGCTTCTTCAACTCACAAAATCACTATTTCCAGTTCTTAATTACTAACCTGGAGTTTAGTCAGCATGCCAGGGCTCTCTGAGGGAGGCCCAGGGATCACTTCTGGCTCCTCTTCCACCTCCTCAAAACGTGGTATCCGTCGCTTCTTTACTCCTGATGATTCCTTGGAGATCTCAGAGTCGTCACCAAAAACTTCCTAAGGGAACCCAAGATGAAAGAAGAGTTGTATCCCTGCCCATGGGAGAAGAGAAGAATCATCCTAGTTCCTATCAGCATTCTGTGGCATTTCCCAGAGTCTTCTAGACCCTCCACCAAATGGACCATCTCACCCAGCTTCATCATTCTCCCACTCCAGTCAAGCAAATTTCATCCCCATGTCCTTATAAGCGTGCTCATTTCACAGTCTTTGCAAATGCTACTGCCTGCAACTTTTCACCTGCTTTTCCACAACCCCTGTTCTAAGTCCTACCTAAAACTCACCTCCTCCAGGAAGTTTTCCTCATTAATAATCTCATCCCACTCTGATCAAACTATTTTGCTTACTCTTAGAACTTAATAATTTGGTTCATACTATGTAAAATACATTCCGTTTGTCAAGTGTTAAGTCTTTTCAATGTTAGTACTTTCTCCCAACTAGAGTCTATGCTCTTCCAGGACAGGGGCTTTCTCTTTCTTCTTCAGTATTCCCCAATAATACTTCGTTCTTATCAAACAATGGGAACTCAAATATGTTGACTAATTTGCAAGGTGAATTTAACAGGACCAAGAATGGCCAACCGGAAGGGACAATGGGAAAAAGCAAATGTACACACCGGTGGTAGGCTTTGGGTGACATCCCCTCTTCACTAGGAGGGCTCGTGTTTTGCAAGGACATATCCTCGGCCAGGGGCGAGCGCTTCCTGGAACTCCTACAGTTCAAGAAAAAGGACTCTCCCATAATATATTGTGTGGGGTGGGGACCTGAATGGACCAAAAATGGGACCCGTATCCCAAGGCTATCTAGAGACCTTCAAGAACACTTTTGCCTTCAAGAAACCATTTTGTGTTCATCCCACCCCATCTAGACACTTCATTCACAGCATGCCCTCAGCACTTACACAGCAGCGCGCCCTGCCATAACTGATCTTCACTCTATAGATCTGTGTATACTGTGGATCAAGCATTCCCCTTTAAACATAATAAAATTCAATAAAAGTTTACACTCAATCCTAAAATTTACGTGAAATTGCTATTCAGATTTTATAATTTGTGACTGTATTTTGCTGTGTTCCCGCACCCCCACCTCCCCCCTTAAATTGCAAATTCTTTTAAGTCAAGGACTATCTCTCATTCCTCTGATCACCCTCCACTGCCCTAAACACAAAGAACACACGAATATCTATTTCTCTTTGTTCCATAGCCTGGCCAGGGACCAAGAAGACATTGCTTATTCACCTTTTGTGCCTCAGGAAAAGCAATAGGATAGCCAAGGTATGAAAAGCACTTTGGAAGATTTGATGGAAGTCACAGAAAAAAAATTTTTGAGACAGAGAGAAAAGAGATAGATCAGCTATGATACTGCAAATGCTCAGAGGCCATGACTAATCAGCAATCACAGAATAAAAAGTGAAGTAGGTTAAGGCAGTAACAGTGGTCCATTTAAGCACTCTACTTATAGGGCCAGATGACCAGCAATATGCAATACAGAAAAATGGCAGGCTTTCCAGACATATACTAAATAGTAACTGTTAGGTATCCATATGCAAGTCCACTGCAGAGAAACCTCTATAAAGGAGCAACAATGAGCTCTACAGCTCAGGTAGCAGTGGAGTCACATTCTGAAACAATCTATTAGGTGTCAAGGAAATCAAAGCATAAAATCTTAGGTCAATTAATTTGTAGGTAGTAGTAAAGGGGGGAAAAAGACATAGGGAAACATGAGAACCAAAACTCCTAACTGTGTATATATATATATATATATATATACTAAAAAGCTATCAATTATTTCCTTGGAATATTTTAACCCATGAACTTAGGCAGTTCATTACCATAAATTGGTGATAATACAAGTTCATTTCACCCCCTCTGCTTTAAGCTCTAAGTACCTCTCTTGAATAGCAGGTGTTCTAGTAGTGGATATCAAAGTGCGAGCCAGGTAAGCTAAGCAACTTTGTTACCATTCAAAACAGTCCTGAGTTCATCAGATAGTAAACTGTAACCTACCTTTAGCTCTCGTTTTCTGCTCCTGTCACTGCTAGACTTGGAATGTCTAGAGCTTCGGCCTTCCTCCACAGCCTCAAAAAGTTTGTCCACAAATCGAAGAGTAGAATCATCAAGAAAAGGTTTCAGGTGGTCTGGCAGGAAAAAAAGAGGCGGTAGGGTTGAAAAGGTAAGAGTACTTCAATCTAATACCAAGCATATAACAAACACTAACACTGAAAATTTATCCCTGGAGGGAGGGAAATGTTTCCTTAAGTTTTTTTGTAGGAGTCCCATAAATTCTCTGACACTGAATGACTTTACCCTATGAGGTAAAAATACAGTTATACTTTTTTAGAGAAGTAGCATAGCCAGAGCAAACTCTGGGATTAAAAATCTCCCTAACTCTTCCCAAGTAGCACGTTGTAGATGACTATTAACAAAATCTGTCTCCCTCAGCTTTTCCATGTATTTTATAACAACTTCTCTATGTTCAGATGTCAACTGAATCTGAATGTATCCATCTTACTTTTAATGTATTCCCTAAGTAAATTTAACTTAGTCTGAGATTAAAATGTCACAAAAATAAAAAATTAAAGAGCAAAATTAGTTACTTAGAGTATTTCCATTATAATGCAAGAAAAACTAAACTGTAGCCTGGCCTTTTTGGGAAAGTTCAAAGCAATGTTTGGGGTCACCCTATATAGTAAGTCAAAAGATTCAGAAAGGTACATACCAGCTGCTTTCTTCTTGTCCATGCCCTTGCCCACACAGTTCAGTGCTGCTGTGACCACTGTGGGCTCTGAGAAGCCCAGTACCCTCTTCACTGTCTTCTCTACCCATGGTTTTAGCTCATCCAGCTCCCTTTTAGACAGTGCCATTTTTCAGGAAAAGGATAGCTCAAATGGGATTTAATACTGCACCTAAAAAGGAATCAGGAAAGACTAAGTTAGAAGTTAGGAAGAGACCAAAGTGGTTAGTACATCAGGAATGCCTTTCCCACCCTTATTCTCAACCCTTAGGCAAGTCCTTCTATTTCATTTCAAGTCAAATTCTTTCCCTACATCCCATACTTCACAGTAGAAAGAACTACATTCCACTTGATTTTTAACTCTAACTCAGTAGCAGTGGGACAATAAAATCTGTGGAATAAACAAACCCTGAGAATAAGCTAGTCTGAGAATGAGTTCTAGTTTCTTTTTTGATCCTGTCATATCAACGAGGACTGGCAAATTTATAACCTGAAAACAAAACTGAAAAAAGTGTACCTAGAGGCCAGCTTTTCTATTCCACCTACTTCTAAAAGCATGCATTCCTTAACTCAGTCTTGACCTACAGGTTTTCTTTCTTTTAAGGGATACAAATAAGAGAGATCAGTTATCCTATATTAAAGCTCATAATCCTTAAGATTGTTCTGTCACATTTTTCTGAAGTCATATTCATCCCAGGGAGAATTCTATCCCCAGGTAATTTTTTCTCTTGTTCTACGGGGTCTGAGTCAATTGACCTGATATGAGTAATCCCGCAGCTCAGAAAAGAATACTCTCATTTTGGATGTTCTCTGCGCCTTTCACCTTTATTTTCCTACTTTTTAGCTTAGCAGAGACAGCACTACCATAAGGGACTCTCCATAACAAATCCTTAATGTGTTATTTAATGCAAGTTACTATAATTCTTAAACATTATGCATGTCTACATTTTGATCTTCTACCTTTACCTCCAAACTCCTCATGAGCATAGAGATCATTTTATTTCCACAATTTTCTCCACAATGTCTAAAAGTCAATAAATTGTATTGACCTTAATTTCCAAGCTAACCTCCTCCCAGCAGTGCCACATATCAGGGTCTGATCTGTGAGTCAATCTTTCAAGATGTTTTAAGGCATCTTTTCTCCTAAAAGATTCAATATGATTAACTTCTACATTCTTGGCAAATTTATCCTATTTAGGACCTGTTGCTAAACAGTGTATTTAATTTTGGTGTAACCATATGAAGCCAGTAAAGTCATGAAACTAGGAGTGACAGATTTTATGCCTCAGTGACACATTACATGAACAGTTCTATAGTGACTCTATTCACCCATCATGAGAGCGCAGTATAATCAATCTCTAAATATTTAACATGCACTGCTCAAAAGAAGCATATGCAGGTACCACAGAGAGTGAAGAGCGAGCTTATACTGAACAGCTGCAATATTGAGCTCTAAGATTTAGCAGCCTTTGTGCAAGTGATTACTCTACGCCTCAGTTTACTCATCTTACAAAATGAGGGCAACTGCCATACCTACATTGTACTCAATCAGTCAACAAATATTTACTGTGTCATTACTAAGTATCAAGCAGCATGCTGGGTGCTGAGGATACATACAACGGTGAATGAAACAGACAAGAATCCTCGCTTTGACAGGGCTTATATTCCCGTAGAATTGAATCACAGGCAAGAAAGCGTAAGCAATTTGAAAATGCAAAGCAGTAAGTGAGGTACTGCTCTGTTAGATGAAATGTGTGCTCAAGCACTATCCTAACAGATGTATTCAAGTTCAACCCAATACTCCATCAGATAACGTGCAAATTAACAGGCGGCGGGCAAAAATCAAAGTTTCAAAGAGTAACCAGCTTTGTCACTAACCAAATGTTGAACAATAATTGCGTGGGGCGGGTGTGTGTGTGTCATGGTGTGGAGAGGGAGGCAGCATGATCTCTCAATGAGCAAGTAGCAGAATCCAATCTTCTGAATTTCCTTACTCCCTGCGCTTCTTCGCTAAACCTGAGTTAACCCCTGAAGCCCCCATTCTTCTCTTTTTGCTCTTTCCGTCTCTCCGACCGGCCCCTAACCCACCTTGATCTACCCGAACTCCTCATCCCTGTGCTAGTTTCCCCACCCCGTCCCCTTCCCGCCCCCGCCCTTTTCCTCTCAATAATCTCATTCCAGCCCGTTCTCCTGCGGAACCTTATTCTTCTCTCAGCTGCCTGCCCACTGAACCTTCCCGCTTCGGTCCTTCTCTTGGACTGAGCCCTAGCCCCAGGCGCTCGAACCCGAGGATACCCTGTCTGGGCCCGGGGCCACTACTCACCTCACAAACTTCAGCCCCTGAGACGGAGCCCGAACGTTACACCGGAACCGGAAACCTTCCGACTGCCCTACGGCCTGCCGTCGCTACCGCCACCACCACCGCCGCCGCTTCCACGCTGCGGCCCTCCAACACGTGACGGAGGAGGGCCGGGCCGCCAACTCGCGCAGCCGCAGTAGCCACCTTCCTAGCAGCGGAGCGCATGCGTGGTGGAGCCCTAAAGTTACACCATGCAAGTTCCCGCCAGTTTCGTTTCCCCCAGCTAAATCCATTAAATAGAGTATTGCAAAGTAATTGTGGACTGAAGAGGAATTTGGGCTCCTTGCAGTGTGGCGAATTAAGTGCGCCGAAGTTACGTTAGAATGAAAAGCGAAGCTGAACGGGGCTTTTCTGGTAGAAACTCAACCCTCCGAAAGAGTCCACAGCATCAGCATTAGCCACGTCTCCTTAACCTTTCTCCTTTAGTTAAATTAACAGTGCCAGAGGCCAACCGCCCAGAAAAAAGACGAATATAGGAAGATAGCAGCGTGCCACCCCCCCCCCGCCCCGCCTTTTATTGTTTCATTCATTAACTGACGGAACAAACATGTATCGACTGCCTACTCGCATGTGCCAGGAACCCTCTGAGAGTCAATGTTGGTTTATGATAAAGAGCACAAGCTTTCAAGTCCGACTGCTTAGGTCCGTATTCCGGTTCTCCTACTCATTAGGCAAATTACTTAAGCCCTCTTATTTTCTCACTTGTAAAAAAAAAATCCATCTCATTGGACTGCTGTGAGGACAAAGTGACTGAGAGTAATGAACTTAAAATAGTGCTGCTCGGAGTTCAATAAAACTACATGATATATGACATGCCCAATTGCCTACATAAATGTATAGTAGACATCTCTATTATAGGTATTTTATATATCTACTATATAGACCTAAGACAATTTACACAATGAAAACTAAACTCGATTCTATACTTGCCCCTCACCCCGCAAAAAAAAACCCACCCCAGGTCCCAACACAATCCTCCTCATTCTAAGTTAATGACAACGCTATTCTTACAGTTAAGCAGGCCAGTAATCTTGGAGTCATCCTGGACTCCTCCGTTCCATAGGCCCTTCTTTCAAAATATATACAGAAACCCTTCTGCTTCTCACCACCTCCACTTAAATCACTTTCATGCTTGGATTATATTAGTAGTCTCTCAACTGCTTTCTCTTGCTTCCACTTTGTCCCCCTTTAGTCTCATCATATAAACATAATTATCTAGTACTAGTAGATAGGTACAATAGCGATCACGTTAACACATCAGAAAGGCCACATTACTCCCCTGCTCTAAACCACCCTCTCTCTGGCTTTTTATGTCACTAAGTAAAATGATCTCCAAGGTGTGCCCTACTCCATTACCTCTGTAATCTCATCTACTGCTACTCTTTTCTTCACTCATTCCACTCTAGAATCCTGACCCCTTGGTGTTTGTTCCTTGGACATGCAAAGAATGCCAAGCTCAAGGTCTTTGCACTTGTTGCTTTCTGCCTAGACTGCTTTTCATCTAGGTATCTACAGGGTTTGGTCCCACATCTCCTTCAGATTTTCATTAAACTGTAACTGCAGTGATGCCTTCCCTGACCACCCTATTTAATTCTGAAGACTGTTTGGCACTCCTGATTCCCTGATTCCCCCAGTGTTTTGTTCTCTTTTTCTCCTTTTTCCATAGTGCTTATTATCACGCATTGTACTAGGTAATTGACTTATTATATTTACTGCAAATCATCTGACTCTCTCTGCTATAATGTAAACTCCTTAAAGGCAGGAATCATTGTTATTAATACATGTGTCTACTATAGCATTTGGCACAATTAAATAAACATTTGTTGAACTAAAGAATGAAAAAGTTTTTGCAGTGGATCTTACAGGCCTCAGAACCTGTTGAAGTCTGGTTTTTACCTAAAGTACGGAAATTCTTTAATGACAGGAATTGTGTCATACTGTCTTTGTACCTAGGATAGTGTTAGACATAATAAAGGCTCAATAAGTGATAAATGAGTAAGACTTCCCAGCGCTGTTTTCCTCATTCTATCAATAAGCCTGTATTTTCCTCTTTCTTCAAAATAAGGCTCTAAACCTTATCTGACCCTTTAAACTAGTGATTTTGAGAAGCATGTAGCATGGGCAAAGTACAGTTTGGAATAAGCATATCCAACATTATTATATAACTTCATAGATAGGAAATAACAAAATATTCCATTATATCAAACTACAAACTATAGAAACTAAAATTCCAAGATATCTTTATATTTTCTGGGGAGGTTATTACAATTTCCCAGGGAGCACACAACTTTTCTATGTAAAGATTGGCTTTTATGAAGTTTGAGAAATACATACCAAATCCACCTTCCCTGATGATTGTGCAGTAGACATGATGGAATAAAGCCTGGCTTTGAGGAACAAATGGAGCTTGAATATGGTGCTCAAGTTATTCATGCCTTGGTTTCCTCATTGTATATACACACACCTAACACCAATATTCACTCAAAAGAGCCTGTTGAAGGGTCAGTGAGTTCCAATTCTGCAGAGTTGTAAGCTTTTTTGTTTCAGTGCTTTTAAGCATCTGGGTTCAATTCCCCAGAGGGAAATGCTGTTTTAGGAACTGGTTTTATGTCGAGTATTTGGAATTGGATGGGTATAAGTCCTTAGTCTCCCAGTTACCACCTGTGATTCTGTCAGGTAATTAATTTTTGAGGTCATTTCCACAATTATAAAATGACAAGAATCTCTACTTCAAGACTATTGTGAGGATTAAGTGTTACACATTTAGTGTGTCACTGGCATAAAGACAGACCTATAGACCAATAGAATAGAACTGAGAGTCTAGAAATAAGGCTCCCACACATGGTCAGTTGGTTACTGACAAGGGTGCCAAGGCCATTCAATAGGGAAAGGACAGTGTGTTCAACAAATGGTCCAGGGAAAACTGGTTGTCCACATGTTTGTCCACATTATTTCTTTGGAAATAAGAATGAAGTTAGATCCCTTCCTCACATCACACACAAAAATTAATGCAAATTAGAGCAATGACCTAAACTTAAGGGCAAAAACTGTAAAACCGTTAGAAGAAAATGTAGAGGAAAATCTTGATGACACTGAATTTGGAAATAATTTCTAGGACGACATCAAAAGCAAAAGCAACAAAAAATAGATAAATTAGACTTCATAAAAAATTAAAACTTTTGTGCATCAAAGGACACCATCAGGAGAGTAAAAAGACAATCCACAGAATGGGAGAAAATATTTGCAAGTCATGTATCTGATAAAGGATTACTATCCAGAATATATTTAAAAAAAAACTCTTACAACAGCAAAAAGCAACCCAATTCAAAAGAATAATAGGTCAAGTACTTAAATACACATTTCTCCAAAGAAGATACACAAATATGGTAAATAAATACCTAAAAAGATGCTTAACACCATCGGCCACTAGGGAAATGCAAAACAAGACTATAAGAAGATACTACTTCACACACATTAGGATAACTACTATTTAAAAAGAAGAAACAACAGAATATAAAAGAATTAATGAGGATATGGAGAAATTGGAACCCTGTGCACTGTTAGTTAGAATGTAAAATAGTGCAGCTGCTATGGGAAACAGTATGGTAGTTTCTCAAAAAAATAGAAACAGAATTACCATATGATCCAGTAATTCTCCTTCTGGGTATATAAACCTGGGAGAATTGAAAGCGGGGCAGGGTGTCTCAAAGAGATACATCCATGTTCCAAGCAACTTTATTCACAGTAGATAAAAGGTGGAAGCAACCCAAGTATCCACTGACAGATGAATAAAGTGTAGTATGTATGCACAACAAAATATTATTCAGTCATTCAAAGGAGTGAATTTCTGATACATGCTACAACATGGATAAGTCTTGATAATCTGCTAAGTGAAATAAGCCAGACACAAAAGGGCAAATATTGTATGATTTCACAGATGTGAGGAATCTAGAATAGACAAATAGAGACAGAAAGAAAAGAGGCTACTGGGGCTGTGGACAGGAGGGGTAGAGAATTATTGCTTAATGATTAGAGCTTGTGTCAGGTGATAAAAAAGTTTTGGAAATAGATCATTGTGATAAGCATGCAGCACTGTGCATATACTTAATGCCACTGAATTTTACACTTAAAAATGGTAAGCCCTGGCCAGGCGTCTCAGTTCGTTAGAGTATTGCTGCAATACACCAAGGTTGCAGGTTCAATCCCCGGTCACGGCACATACAAAAATCAACCAGTGAATGCATAAGTGGAACAAAAAAATTGATGTTTCTCTGTCTCTTTTCCTCTCTCTCTCTTAAAAAAAAAATTAAAATGGTAAACTTCATGTTATATACGTGTGTATATACATATTTTTTTTAATTAAAAAAATTTTGTGCCTGGTACATAGTAAGACTCAATAGATCATTGCTATTGTCATATATTTCTTGAAGAAATCCATATTTATTGAGCATATAAATGCTGGACATTATATTTGGCACTGGGAATATAGTGGTAAAAAAGACAGACTCAACCCTCCAGACAACTGTAAATGTAATGGGGGAAGAAAAACAAATAAGAAATAAATCACAAAAAATGACAGAAATAAGCTACTATTGCAGAAGTAAACATATAACGGTAAACTCAACACACAAAGAGAATAAACAACACACACGAACAAAAACCCCAAACACTCACAGAGGCAAACAGTTGGGTGGCTCCCAGAGGGGAAAGTGGTGAGGGAGGGCAAAACAGGCAAACGGGGTCAAATGCATGGTGATGGATAGAAACTAGACTTTTGGCAGTGAGCATGATGTAGTACATACAGATGTCAAATTATAATGTTGCACTCCTGAAACTCATGTTATAAACAAATGTTACCTCAATTTTTAAAAAAGACACAAAAAAAGAGAATGCAGAAAGGAAAGCTGGTAAAGGGATCAGGGAAGGCACCTCAGGGAACATCCAAACTGACAGCTGGTATACAGGCAAGGAGAGAAAACATGTTTGTCATCCAGAAATGAATTTAGGGGACACATGGCTAGAGAGAAAAGCATGGTTCAATCATGAAGGGCCTTAAAATGCCATGCTAAGTGGTTTGGACTTCATCCTGAAAGCAACTGAAACCAATTACTAAAATAGGAAGGAAAGTAAAAAGATGAAGACTGCGTTTTAGAATAATCATTCCGACCAAAATGTACAAGGACTGAAGACAGGCAATACTGGTACAAAATGGTTACATGGTTATTGTAGTAATCGTGTGGCTATGAGGGTAGCTGGGACTAGGGTTGCAGCAGTCACTGAGACAGCCAGAAAGGGTTAAATGGATGCTGGTGCTGAGTGAGAAGGAATCAATAATTAGGTTTCTGGCTGACACAACTGGGGGGTTATTTTGCTAACATTTATTCAGTTCTTTGTGCCAGACACTATGCTAATTACTTGACATGTATTAACTCAATTATAAACCTGTAGATAGTTATACTCGTTTTATAGGGCAAACAAGTTTATGTTAAATAATTTGCCAAGAACACGAATGAATCAGATCTTTTTGACTAAGTAAAAAATTATATATGTAGGTAGCTGGCACACACAGTGGAAGCTCCAACATCCTTCTTTCCCTTCAATTACTTACTTATTCCTTACTATTTTCAGTTAACATATAGGCAAACTCTCATTTTATATTTAGCGTACTTCTGAAAAGTTTCTTTTTTAAAAGATTTATTTTTAGAGAGAGGGGAAGGGAGGGAGAAAGAGAGGGAAACTTCAACGCGCAAGGGGACCTCACCCACAACCCAGGCATGTATGTGCCCTGTCTGGGAATCGAATTGGTGACCTTTCAGTTTGCAGGCCAGCACTCAATCCACAGAGCCATACCAGCCAGAGCACACTTCTGAAAACTTCAAAGCACAATGTCGAAGTCACTCAACAGTCCCAATTTTGAAGGATACCTGTTTCCAGAACACTGTAAGATCCTTAAATTGGGATTGCCAGAGGCAATCCAGTGTGTCTAAAAGATGTCACAGGTGCGTAAGATTGGGGTGGGAGGTATTGTAGCTATCACCCTGTAAGTGGGTGATTAACAAGCCACCTCTCTCCTGAACTCAATGCAGAGATAAGACTAGGGCAATCCTTACTTGTTACATAACCAAGAGTCACCTTCCAGCTTCCCAGACTAGGGAGTGGAGTCTTTCTTGCTGCCATGACAGGACAAGCTGATTAGAACTTCAGCCAGCCAGCCAGTTACCGGTTTTACACACAAGGCCTGACTAGCTGCGAAAGCCCATCATTGTTCGCTGATATGGGGGACATGGACAATGGTCAGGACTGGAGATTAAGACAAACGGGGGATAATTTCAGAACAAATTAAATTCCAGATCTTAGCTACACCCTGGTGTTTGGGAGTTCAGAAGCAACTCTAACCTCAGAGGAAGACTGCCAAGTAACAGGCCTGGTTCTACCACTACAAACATACCCTACTATTCTGGCAATGGACAGGCTTTCATTCTTCAGCAAGAGCAGTTGGCAGGACATGACACCATGGTGTGGCTCAAAATTACAGAAAAATGATGTCTCAAAAGCCAAATTCAGAGATTGAAAGGTGATTCAGAAGTATCAGTCTAATTTGTTAACTTATAAAAATGAAGTTGTACAAAGGTAACAAAGTTGAAGACTATCTGTACATAAAATTTCTCCAACCACGATGTAAGTTTCCAGAGGGCCAGGACCAGATCTAAGCTATTTCGATGCAGTGCCCTATAACATGCTTTCCTCAGCATAAGGCTGCCAAGTGGAAGATAGAAAATCAAGCCCTGAGAGGCAAGGAACAATGCTGCCAGCATATCTTCTGGTAGGCCTGCTTAATCAGTAAGCGTGGTATTTCTGAAAGGGAGAAAAGATAGTGTAACGACAACGTTAAGGCCAGTAATCTGAAGCCACACACTACACCACAAGGGGGCAATGTCTGAACACTAGTTATCTTGAGAGGTAGGGGGCTTGGCAGTCCACTGTTTACTTCCTTTTTAAAAACCATGCCCCAAGGGCTGCAGCCTGCTTGAGAGGAGTTGAGCTAGCAGCTTCTGCCTACCCTGTGTTCTCCTACAGTGGCTGGCACCAGCTCTCCTTGTATCAGCAGCATGGCTGTCAGGGGAACAACACAAGAGGAAATACACAGCAGGAGAGGAAGCAGACCAGCTGGTGTTCCCAGTGGTCAGATGCCCCCAGCTGTTAATCGCAGACCCCAGGAGTGCCTGTTGGGGAGGGGTGGCGGTGGTGGTGGGACCTCCGCCTGAAACCTTTTTTTAAAAAAATATTTTATTTATTTATTTTTAGAAAGAGGGGGAGGGAGAAAGAGGGAGAGAAAGATCAAAGTGTGGCTGCCTCCCATTCGCTCCATAGTGGGGACCTGGCCTGCAACCTAGGTATGTGCCCTGACTGGGAATTTAACTGGTGACCCTTTGGTTCACCAGTTGGCATTCAATCCACTAGGCTACACCAGCCAGGGTTGGAACCTCTTTTGAATACTATAGGGCATCTGAATCACCGGCGGAGCTTGTTAAAATATATTACTGGGCTCCAACCCCAATTTCCAATTCAGAAGGTCTAACGTATGGTCCCGGAACTTGCATTTCCAAAAATGTCTCAGGTTATATGGATGCTGCAGATCGGAAAGCCACACTTGGAGAACTGCTCCTGTAGGTATTTCTGGCTCTGTACTCTTCTGTTTCTCAGCACTAACCTACTGCCTTTCCTACCATCCCTCCATTAGCCTCTTTTAGGACAACTAAAGGAAAGAGGGAAAACAGGAATGAATATTAAGAGTTGTCTTAAGGATTCCTCTGGGCAAGGATTCCAGTACTCTAGTCTGCTTGAAAGGTATTTCATAAGCAGAATTTATTCCAAATACACACATGCTTCCTTTCCTTCTTTTACCTAACAGCTGGGGGGCAGTTCAGTAAATATTAACTGATCCTTTTCCAATAAGATCTTACTTTGTGTTTCATAAAAATTGGGTAGGAAATGATAGATATATTCCACTACATTTTAGAAAATTTCCTCATCTCTCCTAGGCTACTTTAAAAAATTTATTATAGTAAAATATACATAAAATCTACCATTTTAACCAACTGAGCGTACAACTCAGTGGCATTAAGTACATTCACACTGTTATGCAACTATGCAACCACCACCCATCTCCAAAACTTTTTCATCTTCCCAAGTTCAAACTCTGTACCCATTAATCAATAAATCCCCATTCCCCGCTCCTGACCAGCCCTTGGCAACCACCACTCTACTCCTAGACTACTTTTTTATTCAGTTTTTCTTTTACTTAATAAAAGAGAGGGTCCATTGTTGACTAGTGGGATTGTTTCTATATATGCAGGCCTTCTTATATATATATATATATATGATTGAGTTTATTGCAAGAAATGGCAAGAGAAAGTGGGGTTGCAGAAAGAAAAAGACTTGGGAGACATGACTGGACAGAGGTTTTCCTACTGGGCCTACTATCCACAGGCCTCAGCAGCCCTGCCACGGATCCGGCCGATTTTTTCGCATCAAGAAGTTGATCTTGCGAGTCATTTCCATACTGTAGATCCTCCGGCAGGTTTCATAGCTCTCCCTCTGTCGCCGGCGGCAAGGCTTCTCGTAGTACCGGCGTCGCTTGATGTCCTCAATGAGCCCATCCATAGTGAGGATTCTGCATTAAGGCAGGTAATGAAGTTAGAAGCTTGGACTCATTATTATTCCTTTCCAATTTTGTAGATGGCCAGAAGTCAACTGACCAAACAACTGATGTCTGTAAATATTAGGGTGTGAAGTGGTGTCAATATAGCATTAACTGCCTACTCATAGAGGTCCCAAGTAAAAATCTGGGGGGAATAAAAAGCAGTTAATTACGCAGTCCTCACTTTTGGGGAATTTATGGTTGAGGCCACGCTCTCAACCTTTCTGCTACCGCAGCATGCCTGAGGGATATGACAGTCCTGTAAGAACAGTGGCTCCCTGTGGCAGGGATTCTCAACCAAGGGGTCATTTTAGAGTCGTCGCACGGGGTGAGTCACTGTAGTAACAAAAAAAGAAAATCAGCGGGGGTGATTCCTACTTGATACTTAGTGGAGAATATAGTTCCACAATTATTGTGTTTAAAAATTGATATAGCTAAAGTCAGTAGGTCTGAGAAATCTCTGGGTCTACTTAATACAGGGAAAGAAGGGACCCTCATCACATCCATGACACAAATGGGAACATTAACATAACAGCCTCACCCATCATTTTTCCATGTTCCACATGCTCCAAGTCACTGCTTTGCTGACGACTCCCTGAACACACTCTAGGACCAAGGCTTTACTCATGCTGCTCCCTGTGCCTAGAATGCTACCTTCCACCCCCAGATGCCAACCTTCAGACTAAAATTTTCTTTTTCATGCCAAACCCAGATGTTACGTCTCCACAAAGCTTTCTCATCTTCTTTAATTAGAGAAAACCATTTACTTTATTGTAGACCTATTTAGCAATTATTTCATTCTGCTCTTCCATTAGTTACTTATACAAACATTTCCCTCATTAGACTGAAAATCCCCAAAGGCAGAAACCACATTTTATTAATCTTTGTGTCCACAAAACTGAGCTCAATCTGTTTTTTTCTGCCCCTCCGACCTCCCCGCCAGTTCCTTACAGTGCAGCTTCTCCTGTTGGGTTTATAGTACACCTAACTCAAACTCACTTTTTTTTTTTTTAAAGATTTTATTTATTTTTCAGAGAGGTGAAGGTGGAAGAAAGAGAAGGAGAGAAATAGCAATGTGTGAGAGAAACACTGGTTGCCTCTCGTGTGCTCCCAACCAGGGACCTGGCCTGCAACCCAGGCATGTGCCCTGACTGAGAATCAAACTGGTGACCTTTCAGTTTGCAGTCTGGCTCTCAATCCACTGAGACACACCAGTCAGGGCTCACCTCTTTGTTTTCACCGAGCCAAGACAACATGAGAGCTTATTCTATAATCTACCTGACCCCTAGACTCCTGATAGCTCTGGCTCCAATCTGTAATTTGTCTCTCTTTCTCAACTGTCATCAGTTGACCCTCAGGAGATCGGAGGCACCTGCTTCTGCTGCCCTCCATTCCTGGCGCTGTTTACATGGCCCCATTCCTGCTTTCCCTGCTCCTTCATTATATGTAAAAAAAAGTCAAAAACACAATTGGAAATAAGGAGGTTGAGACATGGCTATTATAATTTAAAGAAGGGGGCCACAGGAAGAAGTTATTAAGAGAAAGCACCAGCTACTTCTGCCCAGTAGGAAACCCTATTTATTGCTTCTGTGTTACATTACAAAGCCCAAGATAACAACAGATTGAACATGAACTTGAGAAGGTTTGAGCTTTGGGTAAATTACAAATGTGAATAGACATGGGAACCACTGTACCTATGGGATCCTCTCCCAGTCTCTGGCTGTTTAATATCAAGAATGATTTGTAGGCTGCTAGAGAATCATATTTGTATAAACCATTTGTCTAGGTTTCAGAGGTAGAGAGATGAGAGTCTGGAGAATTGCCACAAACTCCCAGAAGCGGGAGAAACAGATAATTTGGGTTCTGTTGGAAACACTGTCATGCCCAGAAGTCATGTGGACCCAACACTAGTCTTACAATAGAGAAGTCACTAAAGACCAAAAGATTCAGTATCTCGGCCCATAAAGGTGCTGGCTTTCTTCTTCAATTCACCCTTAATATTGGTACCCCCTTCAGGTTCTGACTATGAACCATTTCGTTTCTGGTTATAATGTGATCTTCTTACCCTCCACCAGTGAGCCTCAACCCTGATGCACAATGGAACTACCCCACACATAGCTTTTAAAAGGCACTGATGATGCCTAGGCCCCACACCTCAGAGAGTCTGAGTGAATCGGTCTACAGTGCTGTTATGCACTAGAAATGTTTTAAAGACCCCCAAATAATTCTAATGTAGGGCCACAGCTGAGAACTGATCCAGCACTCCGAAATTTCTACCTCCAACCCCTATCTTACCTGAGAGCTAGATTGATTATTTCCAATTGCCACAAAACCTACAAAAAGCAAATTTGCTTATTTATTTTTAAATTTTTCTTTTTTTAAAAAGAGATTTTATTTATTTATTAGAGAGGGGAAGGGCAGGAGGAGAGGGAGAGAAACATCAATGTGTGGTTGCCTCTTGAGTGCCCCCTACTGGGGACCTGGCCTGCAACTCAGGCATGTGCCCTAGACTGGGAATCGAACCAGTGACCCTTTGGTTCACAGGTTGGCACTAAATCCACTGAGCCACACCAGCCAGGGCAAGAAGTAAATTTATTGTCTCCTCCTAAAGTCTATTCCTCCTTCTCTATACTCTGTTAATGGTATCACTGGCTACTCAATCTAAAAATCTCAGTATACTCCTGGACTAGGAGTTCTCCTTTACCTCCTATATCCACAGTTACCATACCCTATAAATTTTATATCTTGACATAGTTTAGGTCTCTTCCTTCTCTCCTTTCCTATGGCTATAGCTCTAATTACGGTCTTTATCATCTTGTACCTGGAGTACTGAAATAATCATCTAACTGGTCACTTAATCAAAACGTATTTATTAAATCCCAACTCGTACTAGACACTGTGTTAAGTGTGAAAGGCAGAAAAACTTAAGACATGGTTCTGTACCCCTGAGGTCTAGTAGAGGAGACAATTGTACAAGAATTACAAGAGTGTGATGAGTGTAAAGGTGAGGGAAACATTGCTACAGAAGCACACAGGAGAGTCATTTAAACTGGACTTGAGGAAGAGAAGGTGGTTCTGAAGGCTTCCTAAACTTATCTGAATTGTGAAGAGTAAGTAGGTTGCCCTATTTCCATTCTCCTTCTCTACACCAATTATTGTCCTAAAACATAAACTGGATCATGTCACTCTGATGCTAAAAAATCTTTCCCAGCATACAAAACAGTCTAAGCCAGTGGTTCCCAATCTTGTCTGCACATTATAATCACCTGGGGATCTTTTAAAAATTCCACCCCCTAGGCTACCCTCCGGATAAATTAAATCACCAGGAGGGAGGAACACAGTGCTTTCAATGTGCAGATAAATCTGAAAAACACTAGCGTAACCCTGAAGCCCTGAGCAACTGCGCTTCACCCTATTTCTCTGGCTTTATCTTTAATAACTTGCCCTGTAAAGCCTAGGCCCTAGTCACACTGAACTAGGTGCAGTTCTCCAAACATACTGCATATCTACTTTTCACCTTTGCTCAAGATGTTCTCTTTATTTGGAATATCATTCCTTTATTTTTGTTTTATGAAATTCTGTTATACTTCAAAGGCCCAAATCAGTAGTTATGTCTGTAAACTGGTCTAGGAGAAATGTAAACTGGTCTAGGTGAAATTAATCGCTCCTTCCCTGTTCCAAGCATAGTGGTTCTCAGTCATTCTCAAGTAGCAAAGGAAAACTTGTTAAAACACAGACTGCTGGGCCACCTCCTGTTTCCGGTTCCACAGGTCCAGGGTGGAGCCCAGTAATGGGCATTTCTAACAAGTTCCCAGGTGCTGCTGACAGTCCGGGGAGGACCAATGCCATAGTGCACTGTTAATGCCTCTTTTAAAGTATTAATCAGACAATGTTGTATTTAACTGTGTTTGTTTGTTTGTTTTTAATCTCCCTTACTGGGTTGTGTGCTTCTTTAGGTTAGAGATTAAGCTTTTATCAGTAAATATATAACAAAAATGAGTCCTCTAGGTGACTGACAAACGGCCACAGCTCAAGGGATTAAGCGACTCTATAACAGACAACAGTTCTTGGGAATATTGGCTCAGAGAGCCTCAATATTACTTTTAGTAAGAAGGCACATTAGGTTTTAGGCAGCATTTTTCACATCCATAATCCTAATTACAATCCTATGAAACTGATTAAAGCAGGTAATGTCATCTCTTTACAGATTAGGAAACTGAAGTTCAGGGAGACTGACCTGCCCAAGACCACGAAATGGAGCGAGAAGTAGAATTCAGGTCTTTCAGTGCTGTGCTCCACAATAGTACTCTGCTTCTCAAACAAAACCCACTGAGGTTTGGAAGGCAAATTACAGCAGTGCCCATGGGCAAAGGAGACAGTGAGGGAGAAAAGAGCTGGGCGAGGCTCCTTCATTAGAGGAAAGAGATGGAAGCCAAGAAGACATGGCACACTCAGGAAAAGGAATGATCCAGCCCTGACTGGTGTGGTTCAGTGGATTGAGCGCTGGCCTATGAACCAAAGGGTCACTGGTTCGACTCCCAGTCTAGGGCATGTGCATGGGTTGCAGGTCAGATCTCCCAGTAGGGGGAGTGTAAGAGGCAACCACACACTGACGTTTCTCTTCCTCTCTTTCTCCCTCCCTTCCCCTCTCTAAAAATAAATGAATAAAATCTTTTTTTCTTAATTATTAAAAAAAAAAAAGGGATGATCCAAACATCTAAGCATTTACTTCTGTGTACAACTCTTTTACCGCTGTTCAATGAAGTCAGTTTTTGGTCTAGATACTAGCATATTAGAGGAAAAAAAAAAAACTGAAAATAGTCCCTAATAGAAAAAATTGGATATATAATATAAAAGGGGTAAAAGACTGACTGAATTTGAGGAGAGGCTATAAAAAGAACAGAGATCCCGGGATATGACTTCACCTACAAAGGGGATCTTACTGGAATGACAAAAGACAGTTTAAAAGCAGGATGAAAGAAAACTACAAAGGGAGGAGGGAGTTCAGACACATACTCAGGTATCCTACTGGAGTTTCAAAAGGGTTTGAAACAGAAGTGATCATCTTACCAGCAAATGCTTTTGTAGTGAGGCAAAAAAAGAAAAAACAAGACAAGAAAGTAACAGAAGAATAAATGAATGGAGGAGGGAAAAGAATGAAAAGATCGATGACCCCCAATGCAATTACGGGGTCGCTAATGGTGTTCCTTGGATGGCTCTAACAAATGGAACACAGACCAAATAAACTCCAAGATTCCAGGTGGGGATTCCCTCCCCTACTGTGTACTTTCTAGTTATCCTAAAAAGCACAGATTATCTTCAAACGCTCCACAGTTCCTACCGTAGAGGCATCAACTCAACTCATTTCTAATAAAAAGGATACAGAAGAGCTTTGAAGAACTCGTGAAGTAATTAGAGAGGGTGCTAACTAGTGATGTTTCTGCTTCCAAAGGTAGTTCAGGACTAGAAGACCAAGAGCTTTAGTGTAAACAGATCAGCCGTGAGTTCAGGTGCCTGGCAACATAACAACGAAGGAGAAATCAGCTGCCAGTTTTGGTGAAATTCAACAGATTATGTAAAAGGAGTTGGGGGAGGTTGGATGTGGAAGACTCACATGTCAGTGTAGCTAGCCTATGTCAGGGCCAGAAGCTCGCCTACCAGAAATAAAAGGGGTCATTTGGGCACGGGTCCAGTGTGCTTGCTTTTCCTTGCTTGGGGCCAGCCAATCATGCAGGGCTTCCTAGCAACCCTCACTTTCTAGCTCCTCATCGCAGGGCACCAATCAGGGTCCTTGGTTATATAACACATTTTGCAGTGATCTCACTGGGCAGACACATAGGCTGATTCCTTTGTAAGACTGCCCCTGCCCTCCAAACATGCTAAAGTTTTAACCACCTCCCTCTCCTTTCATTTGCTCTCTATCTACTGTTGTAATTAGACCACAGAACATGTAACTTATTTTTAAACTACCATCTATCAGAAAGCTGAGAGAGATAAGGAGAAGCCTGGTATGTAATAGATACACACAGAAAAGGTGGCCAGAGAGAGGACATTAGGGAAAAGCAGAGAAAAACAGGTGAAGAAAAATGCAACAGAAAATACTGTGTTTGACAGACAGGAAGGCTGGGACACACTAGAACCAGCTCGCCCATATCTGCATGCATAAAAGTCCTTGCCTAGAAAATTATTTTATTTAATACAGATTAAAATATCACTTTATTTCCTGAGGTTAAACTATAATTTATGGGATATATATCTAACACTCCAAGATAAAAAGGAGCAGAAATGCAGCTTCCTAAAAATCTAAATTGACAAAACAAGTATCCTTCCCATTGATAATAAAAACCACTGCCACAAGACTCGTCCAGCGCGCTCCCTCCTTCTAACCACACCCCATTCTCGCACTGCTTCCCTAGATGATTCCAGCCACAAAGTTCGATTTTTCCAAATTCATAAGGAAGCCTAAAAGAGATCACCACACCTCAGGGCCTGAGTCTCTGAGACTTGAATCTCTTCATTTGTTTTCCTGTTTTATCACTCCTCTTCTTTCTGATTAAATTTCTTTTAAAGGTTTTATTTATTTATTATTTTTTAGACAGACAGGAAGGGAGGGAGAAAGAGAGGGAGAGAAACATCAATGTGTGGTTGCCTCTCACATGCCCCCAACTGGGGACCGGGCCCACAACCCAGACACATGCCCTGACTGGGAATTGAACCAGCGACCCTTGGTTCATAGGCTGGTGCTCAATCCACTGAGCCACACCAGCCAGGGCTAAATTTCTTTTTAAGCATACTAAACTGGTTTCCCCAAACCTGTTCCTACAGTGGTGTTTGAATCTCTGAAGTGAAGAAAAAGTAATGCCACATTTCTTAACTAGGATAACTCACAGAGTGCCAAGAATACTATCCAGAGACAGAAGTCCCTGAATAAATCTGATGCATCTACCTGGAGCACCAATTTTAACTTGAGTGGCGGTGAGGGTGCTAGGGGACATCTCCTAAAAGAGATGTAATGGCAACAAATTTTTTAAAAATCACCTAAAATTTTATTTAAAAAAAAAAAAAAAGAGAGAGAGAGACTTCAAAGACATTCCATGTTATTTGCTTGTGGTGGCAGAACCCCAACATGGGCACATAGGAGATATTGCAGGTTTGGTTCCAGACCACTGCAATAAAGCGAGTATGGCAATAAAGTCAGTTGTAAACTCTTTGCTGGTGAAGGGGCCGGATGTGTGTGTGTGTGTGTGTGTGTGTGTGTGTGTGTGTGTGTCTTGCCCTCTTTTGCTTAAAAAAAAAAACAAAAATAAAACCACCGCCTACAAAAATAAAGCAAAGTGCAATAAAACAAAGTATGCCTGTGGTTCCTTCACTCTCTGCCGTTAAGGATACTTCTGTGGAATGGTTTGACAAACACTAAAGTAAAGGACTGACAAAGATAAAAGGAACACTTATATTTATTTAGTAAATATTTACTGAGAGCTTTCTATGTGCCAGACACTTTGGTACATGCAAAGGATATACAAATGAAAAGGCACGGGTCTCTATCCTTAAGAAGCCTATCGCAATCCTGGCTGAATATTAAAATCTCAGGGTACATTTTACAAAATGCTGCTGGTCAGATGCTGCCATCCGGAGATGCTAATTTAGTCTCAGGTTGGGTCCTGGCAGCAAGAATTTTTTTAAAAGGTTCCCAGGTTATTCTAATTGGCAGCCAGGGTTGATAACCACATGGTGTCACACTGACCAGTCTCCTGCTGTTTCTGACTACAAGAAATCCTTACAAGAAGGATGGCGCTGCTGTTTAACAAAAAGGAGAAAGGACAAAAGAAAGAAGTTTAGAAATGTTTGAAAAGAACCTAAGAACAAGGTCTGAGATAGTGCCAGGTCAGGTCAGATGGCAAAAGGTATCCAAACAATGAGCCTCGCCTTCTGACATTTATTTATTCTTTCCTCACCTACCACCCACCTAGGATCAGGAAGGATTTTTAGATAAAAGAAAAAAGAAAAAAACAGAAAAAGCAAAACCCTGTAACGCCTTCAGGCAGGAAATTAGAAATACTTTGTTTTCCAGGTTTTGAATTTTTACAAGTGGAAATGGTGGGTGAGAGAGCAGTGCATACAAAGGAAACAAATATTGTTACTTTACAATGAGATTAGCAATAGAATAAACAGGGGGAGCCTTGGCTGAAAAGTTATAACTGTCTATAAAAAAAGCCATTTAATACTAATAGCAAAATAAATCCTCATGACAAAATAAAGCTTAATTTTTTTCTGATTTTCTCATCTCTAGGCTACCTTGAACACAACCTGATGACCAAGGAAGGTGGAGAAAGACAGCAAACTCTCAATCTCTCCAAATAAATAAACTGCCCACAAAGCAAAACCAAAAAGGTAAAAACTTCCTTAAAATAGTTTCAAATTATGATAACAGCTAACACATAATGCCTACTATGTGCCAAGCACCATTCTACGCACTTTAATTATAACAAATGAATCCTCACAGCAACACTATGAGGGCACAATGAAGTTCCACTTTACAGGTGAGAGAACTGAAGCGCAGGGACATTAAGTAGCTTACCATTGATCGTGCAGCGAGTAAGTGGCAGAGCTGGGATCTGAACTAAGCAGTCGGCTTCACAGTCTGCGCTCTTAATCTCATTTATGTGGAAAAAAACTATTTTCAGGCTGTGGCTTGGCCAAAAGTATTAAAGTTGTAGCTACTTTCTTGATTTTAAGAAATGGTGTGGTAAGTACAATAACACTGCAACACAAATTTTTCCTGGTTTTGTCAAAGTAACTAATTTCCTAAAAACAAACTTCTTGCTTTTGCCTTATTCGCACTTTAGGAATAGAGGACGTGAGGGATACTACAGCTACAGTTGAAATGTGTTTTACCATAAGTAACAGCTCCCCTTTGGGATTCCTTGATAATAATAATAATAATACAAACATCTCAGTCACCCTAACTAGAAGGTCCACCAAAATATATCACACAGAAAAAGACTTACAGAGAGAAGCCAGAAAAAAGGCAAATAATCTTCAAGACTTCCTTTCCCCAAATTTAGCATTTCATCTCACTAGCTAATTCACTACAGATTCTGTAAGACATCTCTTTCGTGCTTTCAATTAGGGGCAGCAAAAGGTCATTAGACACAACAACCCTCTCACAGACATGCCACGAGAAGGAATGAAACAGGAGAGGTGGGAATAAGCAGCAACAGAAAAAAATGAGAGGGTATCTTACCACCGGGTAGGTGGGTAACTGATTATTTTCATTCTCAACATATATGGTAATGTAGGGGGAAGAGCTTCTGCCCACGGATATGACGGGCACGCATAGACACAGAATGAGGAAATGGGGCTGACCCAACACCAGATCATTTTAAAAGACATACAAGCCATCCTGAGCCAGCAACTGCTTTTCATTTATACAGCTTCTGACAACATCTTTGCCCTCATATACTGTGGATTTCTGCCATCCAGGCAATCATGCCTAGAATTCTTTGCCTAGCTAAGAACTAGGTTCTCTCTCGTTTACCCTATCAGTCCCCAAGAACCCCACCAATATTTAAACCCAGTCAAGTAAGGATTCCTAACTGGAAAATGACTGCCATAGGTCTCTCCATTTCCAGAAAAACTAGTAAATGATCTAGTAACATAGAGCAAAGAACAGTGGCCTAAAAAGATGGGTTTTAACACTCCTCTCCATCATTCAATAATTGTGTGACCAAGAAATATAATTTCATCTTCCTGAACCTCCCTTACTGGTGAAATAAAGCTACCACGTAACTGGCCTGAAGGTCGAGGGCCCCCTCATATAATCTCTTAAGATCTCTTTCATCAATTTTTTGATAATTCAACTCAATAAGCATTTGTTTCTCCAAGCTCTGCTTCACACTGGAGAGAGAAAATCCTGAATGAGGCATGCTGTAAAGTCAAAATCCTCATAACTAAGGGAAGGCTAAGGAACTACTTACTTGAGAAACAACAGTGGTAAGGCGTTCTTCAGCACGGTCATTTGAGTCCAGTCTAGCATTCAAAACATTTCAACATAGCTCCTCCACTCTGGCCGGCACACTTCCACCTCTACGTTTCTGCTCATGCTAGTAACCTTTCTCTAAACCTGTAGTGCTTTTCATCTCTCGCGTCTCCAAAATCCCAAATCTGAATTCATCTTTGCCATTAGCTTCTTCCCACACCAATCTCTCCGTCAGCTTTCTATGCATCATGTACTATGTTCCTGCTTCCTTGGCAACTTTATAACTTGATTTTCCCTTTGGCTCTGTTTGAGGTCTTGGATGGAATTCAGGTTCACCATCAGAGGAATGACTGCTGATGAATAAGCTTCATACAGTTAGGTTTTTGAGGAGACCTTCATTTCAAAGGCAGTAAACTGAGGGGCTGAGAAGTTTCAAGACTATGAACACCTGGGCTGGCACTGGTTTCAGAACAATGTATGGCAGGGCAGGGGAGAGAACGACCACCACACTTCTCGAGAGAGTTATCTAAGCATGATTCTGGTCCCTTAACAGTTACCTGTTCAGGGTCCTGTATGCACCATCCACGTTCCCTTCCTGCACCATCACAGTCCTGGCAATGAACTTCAGATGTTTTGCCATGACCTTGGAATTAAGTCTTCACTCTGTAGGACCTAAAGGATGATGGGGAGAAGTAAAAGAAAATATAGAGACTAGGTCAGAAATAGAAACACAACAGAATACACACCCTACCGCATGGCTTATTCAGTGTCTGGATATGCAACGTGCTCAAGAATAAGACAGGGGCACGTGCAAGTTCTCACAGCCTACAATTCACAGGCGAATCGTTATCAAGACTCCCTCGTTCTTTTTGCCAATACGAGCCCTACCACAGGAAGGCAAAGAGATGGTACCAGGCTGTCACCACGGGGACTGACGTGGTCAAGCACGAGAGGATCGCGACGCGCCGCAGACCCCTCCCCCTACCATGACCGCTCACAGCTCCAGGAAGGTTTGGGGTGGGAGTTGAGAACCGAGTGTTTCTCGGTCTTTAGAAAAGGGGACAACTGCGCGCAAACGTGCCCTCCCGCTCTACCGGCCTTCCTTTCCCCACCCCCAGCACCGGTACCTCACCCTGCGCCCACCCGACCCAGCCGACGCAGAGCCTGCTCGCAACCGGAAGCGGAAATACGTAATCCCCTCGCCACGCAAAGAGACCGGGACTGAAAGGAGGGGGGAAAAAAAAAAAACCAAAAAAAAAAAAAAAACTACGCGGAAACCATGGCAACGTTCTTTCTGGCCCGGGTTGACGGCCTCTCCTGTCATCCCCATCAGACCTCCCCTCCAGACTCTACACCTGGCAAAGCAGAATACTCGTTGCCTTAAATTCCCTGCAAACAAGTCCCTCGCCTTCTCAGGGGGTCATTGTCCTAAGGCTCCTGAGATCAGCCCAATTTTGTACCCCTTAATCTTATTAAGTCTTTAATAGACATTTAAGCCATTCCTTTTTTTCGAAGGAAAATGAAAGAAATAGGTGAAGCTCCCTGAGCATGCTTCCTGTTTTTTTTTTGTCGCAAAGGACATGGAGTCTTTGAGGTCTGCTCTCCGGATGAAAAACAGCGTCACACCCCTCATCTGTCTAAATACTAAGGAAAAGAAGCAAAATGAATATACCATGAGTTTCCTATAACATCATCTTTCAGCTGCGTCACTAAATAAAGAACTGGGAAACACCTGCAGGGCTTAAAATGGAAGACTCTTTTATGTCATTTTACCTCCTAGTGAGACCTAGGGAAAAATTTTTTTTCTTTCTCACTATGGAAACAGCTTTCCTTTTATTCCTATGTCACCTTCTACATATCCATTTATGGTTATTCACATAAGGTCAGATCCAGTGGCTACTGGAAAATAGTAAGGAACGGCTCAAAAGAAGAAAGCAGGTCCCAACCAGGTACTTGTGCAATGAGGCTCTTTGATTACCTCCTCTAAAAAAATACCCCCGTGCGCGCGCGCACACACACACACACACCGTCATTAGTTTTACTAATTACTTCAGAGTAAGCCAGGCTCAAAATACCATAATAGAGCTAGACTGGAACAGCATTATGCTTAGCAACAAAGTTTTATTGAATGCCTACTCTATGCTAGGTACTGTTGATACCATCTGGTACCTCTTGGACCACCAGGAGACAGTATGTAGACATAAAAGATACATAATAAAACAAGGTAGTATATGATAAATGCAAAATAAGTTATATAGGCTACAGCATAAAGTGGTGAAAAAGCACTGAATTAGAAGTCAGGCGACCTGGAGTCTATCCAAATTCTGATATCAGGCATATGACCTTGAACAAGTCACTTAAGCCAGTAGTCTGCAAATTACTGCCTACAAGTTAAATCCAGATCCACCATTGCTTTTGTAAATAAACCTTTATTGGAATACAGCTGTATTCATTTGTTTATATAGTATATATAGCTTCTTTGGGCTACAGTGGCAGAGTTGGATAGTTGCAACAGAGACACATGGCCCACAATGCCTAAAATATTTACTATTTGGCTCTTATTGATCCCTGACTTAAACTCCCAGTTTATTTTCTAATCTGTAAAATGGGACTAATATCTGCCCTTAATCACACAAAATTTGTCATGGGAATCACATTGGATAAAATATAAAAGTACCTGAAAGAAAGGAAAAGTAATATTTTTGAGGGCCTACTATATACTATACCCTGTACTAGTCATTTTATGTACATGATCTCATTTCATGGGCCAAAGACTGGGCCTATATATATCAGGTTTAATGGAGAGGATAATTGGAAGAAGGACTTGAATTAGTCATTGGACAGTAGGGTTTAGTTGAAAGAATCAGGAAAGACTGGGCAAAGTGAACAGAATGAACATGAGTTCAGAGGCAAAAAGGCTTACAGTTTTCAGGGACAGGTAAGAAAACTGGAACAGAGGGACCATGCAGGGGAGCAGAGGGAGAAATAGGGATCTTGACTAAAGGTTTTGGACTTTCATCTCAAAGTATTGGTGAGCCATTAGAAGATTTGAGTAGGGAATGACATGCATAGCACTGTTTTGGGAAAATTTATCTGGTTGTCAGTGAGAAGGGATTTGAGGTAAGGATGACTATCACTGTAGTCAAAGTTTAGATCAGAGAAGTGGCAATGGAATGAATGGGAAGAAAGGAATTTTAAGAGATACTCCAAATACAGAATAAAAAGGATTTGGTGCCTGAAAGATACCAAATTTTAAGCCTGGTTATATAGAAAAATGGTGGTACCACAGACAGCACTAACAGAAGAAAAAGAAAATGTAAAAAGGCAGAACAGAACACCTTTAAAAAAGAGATAATAATTTTGAGTGGTGAGCACTGGAAAAAGCACCAGACTGTAAACCAACAGTTCTGTACCACACATTGTGTTCTTGCACAAGACACTTAAGTTTCCTCATTTATAAAATGAAGGAGTTGGATCAGATACAAATGGTACCTCCTGGCTCTAAAATGCTGAAATTTTCAGTAAGTTTTAAGTGTTAGTTAATATGTAAATAGAACTTCCCAGCAGGAATTTAGACATTCAATGTCATCTCCGGGAAAGAGTGTGACTGGAGATGAAGTTTTTTCAGCCTTCTAAAATTGAGGCAATAATTAAAAGCCATGAAAAGAAGATGAAGACTTTAGGTGAAAGAATGTTGTCAGAGAAGAGTAAAGAGTCAATGTGTGAGCCTAGGGGAACACCCACACTCTGGAGTGGGCAGAAGTGGGGCCATTAAGAGTTTGTAGAAGTTGTTGCCAGACAGGTAAGAGGAGAATTAGGCTAGCATGCTGTCATGGGATCCGAGGGAGGAGAGTTTCAGTAGGAAGCATCAAGAGTGTCAAGTGATACAGGTAGCAGAAAGTACACAGTCTTTGTAAAGGCTCCCTGGACCTATTAATTGGGTGGTAGCTACACTATAATACTCTGATTCTGTGAGCTCATTAGTGACTTGGGAAGGTTTGCTCTTAAGAGTGAGGGTGGAGGCGAGGCTGCAAGAGGCTAAGAACTGAGGGGTAAAAAGGAGTCAGAAAACAGCACGATTAGACTACTCTGTCAAGAATTATGGAGAAAAAAACAAGAGAGGGCAATCAGGCTCAAGAGAAGTTTTCAAGAAGGGGGCACCTGATCAAACTTGTAGGATAAATAAATGATAAATAATTCAGTTAACAAATTGAAGTTACAAGAGGAAGAGGGGATAAATGATATAGCAGAAGTGAGAGAAACCAAAAGCACAAATGGAGAGGTTTGCCTGAGAAAAGAGGTCATGTTCTCTGAAATAAAAGGAAACAATTATTCCCTGAGAACAGAGGACTTGAAATATAGGGGAAAGATATATAACTAGCTGTGAGAAACATGCTCAGTGGCCAAGAAACAATAACTAAAATGACCGCATAGCCCATAAACTGCCAAGACTTAGAACGGAGGAGGACATGGTTTTGGTGGAAAGTTAGACAAATCACAAGGAGTACTACATGGAAAAGAGTAGGTATAGATAAATTCACAGACTTAATTTTTGCCACCTGGTAACAGTGGGGAGGTAGCCTTCCTTATTCCAACATACGAGGGTGGGCAAATGTAGGCTGACACTTGCTTGTATTAAATAATGTAATAATAAATAAAGTAATACAGTAACAGCTGTTTTATTACGGGTGAGGCCCAGTGTGTGAGGGGACTCCCCATTCCAACAGTTCTAGGGCACCCCTTCCTCTTCGAAACTGGCAACCACAGTGCCTATTCTGGCTCTTGTGTGCCTCCTCTGACAGCACATTATACATGCATTTATCCACAAGCATCAACAGTTCCCATTAAGGCAAAGAGCTATCGCGAAGCAGAAGAACCTGCTAGTCTGGGCCAGCTGGATGCCTACCCCAGTGAGAGACACAAAAGGGAATGCACTAGTCTCTGAGCCTGAATGACAAAAACAAAGGTAACCCTGAGCCCTGTAACTGTCTCAAGGGTGCTCCCTAGGAAGACAGCAGCAGAGTCCCCCTTTCTCTCCCAAAGGACTTCCGTTGTCCCATCCAGACTTCTAACTTGGTGGAGTTTAGTATCACAAGCCTTCCCACCCTTTCTTCTCTTCTGCAGCTTAGAGGATAAATGTTGGTATTTGAAACAGGTTTCAATTTTCCCCCAATCAGCAAAGTGTTTAAGTATAAAATTTCTTTAATCAGAAACGATTTCTCTTCCCTCAACACAAATGCACACAATGAAAGTAAAAAATATATATATATATACACACACACACACGTGTATATATAGACATATATTTACACAAATTAGAAACCACAGTCTCAAGTTCCGGATTAGGGGTTGAGAGGATGGCCATCAGGAGCAACTGGACGATGGCTTCTCATCTGCTCTAGGTGTCCTGCAGCTGTCTTTCTGGCCATGCTGGGTGGATCACGAGGGGTCAGGGTACTGCTCCAGTCTGATGGCAGAGTTACTGGTAAACTGTGGCAACGAGGTCCCTCTGCAGATAGTTTCTTAGGATAACCAGGGATGCCAGGAGATGCTGTAGTAGGTGGAACTGGAGTGGTTGGGGCAGAGTGGGTGAAGGGCTGCTCTCTATGCTGGAGGAAAAGGATGACACCAATGCTGGTTCCAGTGCCTGAAGGACCATGGCCAAAGGAGATGGTACCTGGGGAACTGAGAGGGGGGTTGCAAATTGGAGTGGTGTGGATCCAAGTGAGGTTCATAGGTGGCAATTCAGTGAGGTACCAAGGCTGCTTTGGTTTCAATACTAAATGTCCTAGCTGCATCTGGTCCATCTTTTCCACGGGACGTGCAGGAGAGGGAGCAACTAGATAACTGTGGTGGCTTGGAAAATGCTAGGGAGGGGAAGAAAAAGAGAAAAGAAATTATGAGAAAACTTTCAGATTACCTCTACCCATTGCTTAAACCTTTGCCTTCCTTGGGAACTCTGTATGCAAAGCAAACATACTTCGTTTTATGCAACAGATAATTTCCTGCCAAATCACAGTTAAGTAAAAGTTTCAGTAACCAAATTATACTTTCATTTATTCAACAAATACTCAAAGGTTCACTATGTACCACATACTATACTGGGTACTGGATATTAAGATATATACAAAACAGTCCCATGGGGTCTTACTACTTATAATTCATTTTAAAATTTCTTTTAATTAGGATCATGATTTTCCAATTTCTGTATTTTAAATTCTAATTTCCTAAGTTGAATGCCTTACAAAGTACAAGTAAATACACAGGCAAGATCTTCATGCTTAATTTTTAAATTTTTTAAAAATACAGTTTACATACAATACTATTTTGTCTTAGTTTCAGGTGCACAGCATAGTGCGTAGACAATCCTATAGTTTACAAAGTGCCCCCCCCCCCATATTTCCAGTATCCGCCTGGCACCGTACATAGTTATTACAATATTATTGACTGTATTCCCTATGCTGTACTTTACATTCCCATGACTATTTCAAAACTACCAATGTACTCATCTTAATCCTTTCGCTTTTTTCATCCAGTTCTCCAACCCTCTCCCCTTTGGTAACCATCAGTCAGTTCTCCATATCTATGAGCCTGTTTCTATTTTGTTTGCTCATCTATTTTGTTATTTAGAGTCCACATATAAGTGAAGTTGTATGGTATTTGTCTTTCTCTAACTGATTGATTTCACTTAGCATAATGCTCTGTAGGTCCATCCATGCTGCCACAAATGGTAAGGTTTCATTCTATTCCTCCTGCTTATTTGTAATCATTATTTAAAATTTAAAAGAAAAAAAGATTTTAGAGAGGAAGAGAGAAAATGAGAGAGAGAAACATCAATTTGTTGTTCCCCTTATCCATGCATGCATTGGTTGGTTCTCGCATGTGCCCTGACTGGGGAGCAATCTTGGCGTATAGAGCCAACTGAGCTACCTGGCCAGGGTACCCCCTCTCTCTTTTTTAAAACCATTATTCGCTTAAAAAATATTTGAGAGAGAGAAAAACACTGATCTGTTGTTCCACTTATTCATGCATTCATTGGTTGACTCCTGTCTGTACCCTGACTGGGGATCAAACCAGCAACGCTTTGTGTAGTGGGATGACGTTCCAACCAACTGAGCCACCCGGCCAGGACTCCTGCTTATTTTTAAATCAATTACTTTCAGAGTAATAACTGCAGTTGATTGAAAACCACTGTCTATTATCTACAGAAAACTTTCTCCTCCCTATCATTTGAGTGTCCCCTAAACACCCTATTATTTGAAGGCCCCAAAATAGGTCACTTTAATACTAGGTCTAAGCTCTATCTAACACTCCCCCATGGGTGCCCCACAGCTGTCCTCCTCTCTGCCAGTGATATACTTCTCACTTCTAATGACCAGTCCATAAATCCATACTTCCAGAGGGTCTGGTACAAGGATACTTGGGCAGAAGTAAAAAGGAGAAAGAAAGCATTTTAGGGGCAGCAGAGAAGAAAGAAGGTGCAGAAGGGGAAGCATCTTCCTGACTGAATCATTTGTCCAGGTAAAAAGCCTTCTCTATCTGTGCAGAAAGCAGATAAGCTGCCACATGGGATTCTTTGTAGTGATAGGGCAAAAAACCATCTAGGAATTAAGGCAATAAAGGAAGTTTCATCTTTCCCTTCCTCAAAAAAAATCTTGTTAAAAAGATGAAAAGACTCGGAAGGAAATGGAAGAGGGAGCCATTCCTAAATGTATACTTCATTTCCTCAGTTATCCTCCCACTTCTTCTTCAGGTTTATAAGTTCTTACCTTGGTCAGCTGGTGCCTTCTACTACCCAGTGATGACTTCTTAGCAGCTATGTGAGGAAACCAAGTCTTTAACATTCCTTCTACTTGTAGTAGGGTTCCCAGATAACGCTCTCTGTGAAAAAGGCATTAAAAAAGAAATTAAGTGTGACAAAAGCAACATGACAGGATTGAAGATATCTCCTTTTTTATGAAGTACTGAGGAAAGAACTGAGAGAACTTACCCCATCTGTGGCTTCTGCAAAACACCTACGATACGCTGGATCCTGTCCATGGCCACACTCTGCTGAAAACTGCTCAATCCTAGGTTCAGGGGGAGAGAGAGAGAGCACCGACTGAAATTCAAGAATTTACTCCGATAAAGGACAGAAAGAAGTTAAAATGGATTCATTCAAAAAAATTAAGTCACTGAAGAGAAAAAGGAATAATCCAGGACCCAAACAAAGACTTAACAGAAATGCACATTTAAAACATATTTTGAGAAAGACAGAGGAAGAACCTAGTTCAGGTGAATGCAACTAATCAAATAATTACCTCTTTCAAAGCGACCCATCTTCAGTCCATTCAGTAGGTCTGTGAGAGGACGTATGAATCCCTGGAGCTCTTTACACTGTAGGAAAAGAGGTCAGAGGCTATGAGAAGACCAAGCACTGCCCGGACTAATTTTTCTTGCAGCTCCAAATCTGGGGGCAATACTATCCTCATAGGGTCCTTATCAACCAGCAGGGTGCTAAGGCACTCCAGTACTGTCTTCTTTCCCCAGCTTTCTCTTACCTTCTGAGCAAACAGCAGGTCTCCTTCTGTGGTATAACCATGGTGGTTTAGGCTGGTCTCTCTTGATCTTTTGACCCCAGATCCCGCCATAGGAGAAGCCAAGCCCCGCCGTTCCGAGTGCGATGCTGTGTGTTGATGACTGGAAACCTTGGGTCGTTGCCTGCAGCGAATAGGACCCGGGCTGGGCCGAGAACCTCCCCTCTGCCCCAAAGTGTCGGGCCTGGGGCCGTGGGCCCCTTTGTCTTCCCCCTCACTATCGGAGGGGAAGCCCAAGTCACTGTTCCCTGGCGAGGTGGAGAAAGAGGAAGGGAGAGAGGAAGAAGAACAGGAAGAAACCCTAGATGCAGAATCCATAGGTTCAGAAGCAGGGGCTGGAGAGCAGCTCCTGGAGTACCCAAAGATCGGACCTGCAACTGAAGAGCAAAGCGACGGAGTTTGAAACCAGCGTGAGGATTAGGAAACGGACTGGGAGACTGCGCTGCACTGTACGGAATAGCCCTATCTCTTCTCTCCCGCCCCAAAATTACCTGTCTCAGATGAAACAGAAAAGCCCTCTCCCCCGCCTCCATTAAGAACCTGGGCTGCCTCTCCGGCCTCCGCACAGCCGCTCTCAGCCTGGCGGACTTCCGTTCCTTCTTCCCTCACTTCAGAGTAAATACCTGACTTAACACCTTCCCCAGTCTGGTCCTTTGTTCACCTGATCCCGCCGCGAGCCTCTCTGCCTGAGGTCGCGGCACCCGCGAGCGTTTAATCTCCGGCACCTGAACTCACCTAGTGACTCTGCAGGAACCGCCGCCCATAGAGACCCCCGGTCGCCCCCAACCCCCAACACACACACCGCCTCTTCCCAGTCTTTCTAATTAGGATCCCCACTCCGTACCCTCTGGGGTCCCTCTGCCACCTGATACGATCGCTCCGAATCCCAAGAGGTCCCTAAACTCACTTTTCCGGGGCTGATCCCGCGCACACCGCTGCCGGTCCCTCGGTTTTCCTCACCTGTGTCGGTCGGCTCAGCTCAGGCTGTCTTCAGCTCCGCACACTCTACCGGTCTCAGCTCCCCACCTCTGCCGCTCTCCCAGTGGGTCCCGCCCCTTCCCCCTCCCAAACACGTGCAGCCCCGCACGTGCCTTCCCCCTGCGTACACAGACCTCGCACCCTCATTGGTCATCGCGCCACTGACACGTGACTGTAGTTGCTGAAGTTCATATCCCATTTGCTACAGCGTTTAGGGGCTCGGCCAATTGAGAGGCATTCAGGTGAAGATTGGCTGGAAGGTCAGCATTCCGTGCTCCGCCCCTACATGCGGCTCGCGGATCGGACCCGGTGATGAGAAAGGAGGAGGATGGAAAAGGAGTGGAAAAGAAGGGAGGGGAGCAAAAAGGCGGAACTCGTGACCTTAAATAGGATGGTGGTGCGCCGGAAACGCTTGGCTTTAGAGTGCAGGCTGGTTGTGTGACCAGAGGCGCGAGCCTCGAGATATGGGACTCTTGACTGCTTGCGAGCGGACCCCTCTGTCCCCTCTCTGAGCGCCTCCGCTCACGGGTGCAGCACGTGGAACCATCAGCGACATGCATTTGCAACGTGTGTTAGATTGGAGGCGTGCTACCGTGTATCCTCCTCGCTCTCGGCGGCCCAACCCTCGTGATTCCCTGGTCTCTGTTTCACCGTACCCTCCTCCTTCTACAAGTTGGGTGCCTCCTGCCCTGCTGGGTGAGGAGGGTGGGGACTGCCGCCGAGAACACCGCGTCCTCTTCTGGGCTCCCGCTGGGGCGGCTCCTTCAGCCCTTTCCTTACATAACCCGCCGTGCACGTTACCAGCTCAGATGCCAGCCCGCCACGACTCTAGAGGTCAAAGCCGAACTCGATTGTTCCAGACTTTTCCACCCGGCCTCTTCGGGCTCTGCGCCCTGAATTCTGTGATTCCTAGTAAAGGAACGGAATGGGGGAGGTCCCTGATCTTGTAGGTTATGTGTTTGTCCAGCTTCAGTTTCGTTTGTTCCCTGGAGAGATTCGAAAGGCTTTGAAGGCGGGAAGGTGAC